>JANTPZ010138267.1:0-18446 GCA_025593235.1 Vachellia pachyceras
TATGCTCTTGAATGATGTTTAGGAGATTGAGAAGCCAAAGAACCTATTGGGAAAGACCATCAAGAGAGCATTCAAGTTAAGGGGAAATTAAAGACACAAGGTAGCAAGACCTTCTAACCCTAAGCTTAATTGCTTTGAAAATGTGTATGAATTATGCATGACTTGTATTCAAAATTTGTGATGATTGAAAGTGTGAATATGTGCTTTTGTATGCTATGGCCATATGCATTTCATTGTTACATGTTGCACTTTTATGAATTCACACTTATATTGAAAGTTGTCGTGCAATTTTATAATGTGTGTTAGAAAGTTTTGCTACTGGGATTTCCAAAAATCTCACCCTCCCCCACTAACCCATTTTAGGTGGAAGCATACTCAAGGGTAAGAAGGAAGTGATTGATTCTTGAAGCAAAGTGGATATGAAATGTTGTGGAATATGTTATGGACTTTATGTTGTGATGTTTAAGGCTGTAATGTAATATGTAATATGACTTGGGTATGTCTCATGGACTTATGATAACTAGTATATGCTTTAAGAATGATTAATTACATAGATTAATGTGGTTATGAAAGGTTTAGAAATCAAAATGATAAGTTATGAAGTTAAGAAGGGTAAAATGTGGCCAAGTGATGGAAGTAAAGTTGGTCATTTACCCTACTTTGCCCTATCGGAAAATAGGGTAAATGAACTCCAAATTAGCTAAAATTTTGTGGAAAAATATTTCACATTACAAGGTTTAAAACAAGCTAAAGATCACTGAAATTGGAGTTTTTAATAGAAATCTAAGGCTGTCAAAATTTAGCCAAAAATCACAGAAAATCCTGGGGAAAATGAAAAATTACCATATGAACAGTACATTTTTACGAATTAATCTGTACTAAATGGATAAGTTACTGTTTAAATGAGTATTTTTCCCTTATAAAGGAATTTGTAAGCTTCAAATAGAAGTTGGAATCACTCAATTTTGATTTTTCTAGAATTAGTTATGAATTTTCAAAGTTGGCCCAAAAAACTATGAATAGTGACTTTCCTACAAATGAAAGTTCTCAAGTTGGTCCCTTTTGACAATGTAAGTTGTTTAAGGCCATTAATTGGTTCCAAATCATTATAATGGAAGCTAAGAGGAATAAATAAGAGTTGTTACAAAAGTCATTTAACTCGAAGGTGTACATTTTGAGGACGAAATTAATTTTTAAGGCGGAAGGAAATGTAATATCCTAATTTTTATGAACGGAAATAAAGGCCAAACGAATAAATTACGAAATGATTTAAGAAAAATAGAAAGGAAAATGCCTATAGACAAAAAAGTCAATGTTGACCAAGGGTAAAGTTGGAATTAAGAAAGAGTAAGACAAAGTAATGCATTTCAGTAATTATGGAAAAAGTAGAAAGGTAATGAATGACATTTTGGTAATTATGGGGAAAGTAAGAAAAAGAAGGAAAAGGTTATGGCATTTTCGTTATTAAGGGATTTTGGAGGTCTGGACGACTACGAAATAATTATTTGAGGTAGCAGGAGTCCTCAAACATCAGAGACCCAAACAGAGAGAATTTTACCTGGGTTCTAAAGTATTTAATAAAATTATTATCCAGTATCCGGTAAAGGTAGTTCCTTAGTTCAGAGGACAAAGTACATGGAAACCCCGGAAAAAGGATTTTCTTAGAAAATTAATTTTGGAACATTCAGGAAGAATTTTGAGGAACAGAAAATTTCTGTAGTATTAGGGAAAATTCTAGAAATTTTCCATGCCCTAATGTCAAATTGGCCGCATGGTGTTTTGTTGGAACCGAGGAATCCTAACGAATTATGTGGAAAACCTGGGGCATTTTGGGAATAGGAAATGATGCCACCTAAGAAAGGAAGCATAGGGAATGGCACCACATGAGAGAGAAAATCTCCATAAAAGTAAAAATGAAGGTATCTGGATAAAGTTACTTTACCGAAGTATGGGTAACCGGATCAAGTAACTAGATAGTAATGGAGCTAGTTAGCCCAACCAAGTCTTGTAGGTGAAGCTAGAGATTACTTTTCACCAAGGAATAAGAGCTTGATAATTGGCACAATTACAACCATGAAAATCAAAACTTGGTCCCCAAGTTTAAATCATAGCCACTCATTTTTCAAGAGGATTCTTTAACAAGCCAAACTCTCCTTTTCTCTCCCTCATTTCCGCCACTTTCTCACACTCTCATGGTCTAAAACTTTCTCAATTCAATAGATCAGGAGTTAAAACAATGAATTAAAAATTATAATATATATATATATATCTTGAAGCATAAATCTTAAGAGGAGGATGAAGAGCTCTCAAAAACAACAAGGTAAATCACCCAAGCAAGCACCTTTTTACATTTTCCTACTCCTTGCAACCTCTACTACCTTCCTCTTGGTTTGTTTTCTTGAATAAAGCCCTCTTTTTGAAGATGAAAAGTTAGGGTTTTAAGACATGAAAATGGAAAAGAGAAGGTTTTAGAGGTAGTAAATTGTTGCAAGCCCTTCCTTGAGTAGTATAGAGCTTTTTGATGTATGTATTGACATAGTTTAGTTGTGGGTTGAAATTTTGAAACCCTAAAGTCAAGGGAGGATTCCGTCCACTTTGGAATGGAAGGGGGAAGAGTTGTGTTTGAGCTAAATGATGTATGGATAGTGGTTTAGAAGCATGCATGTACAAGAATACATGAACAATGTTTGAAAAATCCAAACTCCCTCTTTGTTCTATTTTTTGGAAAAATCAAAAGAAATAGAGAGAGTGGTATTTTGATGATTCTAATGCTTCCAATGGATTTAGAATTCAAATTTGTGTAGGATGAAAGTAAGAAAAGGATTTGCAAAGCTTTTGAAATCAAAAGAACAAGTTACAAAGCTTTAAGGGTCTTGAAAGAGCAATGTGTTATATTGCGTTTTTATGATGTTTCTTGCCTTGTTGTGGCTAGAAATTTATGAGCCTATTATTGTATGGTGTTTAGGAAGTTCAAAACCCAAAGAACTCATTAGGAAAGTAAACGAAAAGGACTCAAGTTACAAGGGAATTAAAGAGACAAGGTAGTAAGACTACTAACTCCTCAAAGCTATTTTATGAACTTGTGTGAATGGTGCAATGTTCTATGATGTATGAGCTTGTGTTATGTGTATGATATGTGACTTTGATTGCTATGGCCATATGCATGTTAATGTAATGTTTGAACATGTCACATGTGCCTTGATCATACCCAAATTTTTGAAAAGCATTACATGCACATTCACAAGTTTTGTTAGTTAGTTTTGCTATTGGGATTTGCATAAATCTCATTATTCCCCAACTAACTATGTAGATGGAAGCTCAAGCAAGGGTAAGGAAAAGATTATTGATGAATGAAGATGATATTCTTGCTTGAGTGAATTTTTTGTAAATATTATGATTGATAGGCTCTACCTACAAGTTGGTATAGTTTTGTAATCCTAAACCTCTACTTGAATGTAGCATGTGAATATGTCATAATGCATGCATGAATATGGGGCTAGAGAAGATAAGGAATGATAAGGAACTAACCATGCATGATAAGGGGTTGGTTTATAAACCAAAAGAGGTTTTTATGATTTTTAAGAAAAAGTTAGTTTTCAAAGCAAATGGGTTCTAAAGGCCTTGAAAATGGATATGTTTCAAATGGTGATGAAAAATAGCAAACGAGCTCCGATTGAGTTGAAAATTTTCAATTAAATACTTAAAATCCTAATCTTTAAAATGAGATAAATTTTGCAAAATTTGGATGTGTACTTTAAGAGATATGATTTTCCAAAGTTGAGGGAAAGATCTGGAAAAACTGGAAGTGCCCATCTGAACTACAATATTTATGGAATAAACTGATTCAAATGGGCAAGGATTTTAACCAATGAGTATTTTTTTCCTATAGATCACTTAATAATGTTAAATTAGAAACTTGAACAACTCCATTTCAATTTTTTTAGAATTAATTATGGATTTTCAAATTTGGACCAGAAATCTGGAAAATGGGCTAGTGAACAGTAACAAGTTTTTGAATTTTCAGGTTCACTATAAAAGGCCAATTGCTTTGAAAATATGTATGAATTTATGCATGACTTGTATTGAAAATTTATGATGAATTAAAGTGTGAATATGTGCTTTTGTGTGCTATGGCCATATGCATTTAATTGTTACATGTTGCACTTTCATGAATTCACAATTATATTGAAAGTTGTCATGCAATTTTATAAAGTGTGTTGGAAAGTTTTGCTATTGGGATTTCCAAAAATCTCATTATCCCCCAACCAACCATGCATGTAGGTGGAAGCTCAAGCAAGGGTAAGAGCAAAGGGATTAATGATTCAAGAAGGCATAATATTGTGCTTTTATGTATTAAAGTTATGTGCGATGTTTGAAATTATGTTTAAATGTGGTTGTAATTATGTAAACTAAACTCCTACATGTATGATAGCTAAGGGGTAGTTGAAGCATGCTTTAATTATTTCCAAATGCATGAATAACCATGATCAAATGAATTCTAAAAGTGGGCATGCATAAGTATGAGAAAAATAAATGGTAAGTTTGGGATAAAGGTAGTTACAAAGTTGGTCAAACCCTGTACTTTGGCATCATGTGAATAGGGTAAATGAAGTCCAAATGAATTGAATTTTTCCAGAAATTCACATTGCAAGCTTTATAATGATCCAAAAAGAACAGGATTTGGAGTTTTTTACAAAAAGTTATGATGTTCCAAAGTTGACAAAAAATCACAGAAAACCCTGGAAAATGGAAAATTACCAAATGAACAATGTAACTTTGTGTAATAAACTGTATCAATTGGGCAAGTTTCTAACCCAATGAGTATTTTCCCCCATAAAGGATTTTGTAAGCTTCAAATTGAAATTGGAGCGACTCAATTTTAATTTTTCTAGAATCAGTTATGAATTTTCAAAGTTGGGCCAAAATTCAATGAATAGTAACTTTTAAAAATCAAATTTTCAGATTTGATATCTTTTGACTTTTTAAGCTATTCAAGGCCAAGAATGGTTCCATAATGATATAAAATGAAGCTAAACGTGTTAGTTAAGGAGTGTTTTACTTAGTGTGAAAGGCAGTCATAAAAGTCTCACTCATCCTCCTAAACTCAGTCTCCATAAACTGCTGAATAGCAGCATAAGCAAAAGATGGAGCAGAGGTAGGCTGAGGTGGTACAAAAGATTGGGCTTCATCTGGTCCTTGAGAAGTGGCAGGTGTAGTCTTCTTCTTCTTCTGAAATTGTGCCTGAGGATCAACTATGTTGATATTCATTCTGTACAGGTGAGCAATTGAGCATTATTTATACGTCTTTTGCACTTGACTTTCTAGAGTTTTTAGTCCAATTTTAGCCCACTCATGATCCTTTTTGTGCTTAATTGGAGAATTGGAGTTGTTGAATTAGATCAGTATAATTTTGGGTGTATTTGCCATGAATATGATACAAATGTGCTTAAATTCTATAATGAGCAAATGATACTTCAAATATTTGCTATTCTATTTCAGGAGCTCTCATCAAGAACATAAGGAAACATCTCTAGAGAATTTTGCCGCAGCGCAAAAAAAAAGTTCAATCAAGCCAACAAAGAACTCTTGGGATAGGTTTGCTGCAGTGAAACCTCAAGTTAGCCACGGCGAATATCGCGTGTCAGCACCAGAATTTGCTCTAAACGGAAAATAAACCTAACCTAGTTCCTTGGATCCGACCATGGATGGTTAGGTCAACCTAATTAGGGTAAATTTGAAGGAAGTAGGGAAGGGAGGAGCCAGAAAACACACAAACACATTTCTCTCAATTTCTCTACTATCCAAAACCCTACTTCCACTCCATCTCATCACCATTAATCTACCATGTGCTTTCTACAATATATTGTGAGCTTGCCTTCGCATAGAATGAGTGGCTGAGCATCTCCTTTCCTCTTTAGAATGAAGATAGTTTGAGTTCAAAGTGCCGAAAGGGGAGTATTTATTTTCAATCTGTATCTATGTTATTGATTACTTGGATTCTGAGTTACACTGTGTAATTAGCACTTAGATACTTGGTCTTGGTCGAGCCAAACTTGGATTATCTGTGTATTGAAGTTTTTGTTTTGTGTTTGACATAGTAGAGTAAAGTCTCATCTCTACTTATTTAGTGAAATCTTCATTGTTCTCTTTAATCTTCCTAGTTTTGCTTGATTTTAGAGGCATTAATGTGTTGAGTTGAATTTTACACTTTTCGATTTCCATACGCACACTAAGTGTTTTTAAAGGGTTTCATGGAATGGAGTTCATTATATGGAATTTCTGACCCAGCGAGTTGTTGGGGCTTTTGATTACGAAACTTAATGCGAAAATGAATATTTGACCTAATCTTTTGCGAACTATGATGGCCTACTCATTTTCAAGAGGAAATCCACTATTCACACACCTTTTTACTCCAATCCTGTTTTGCTGCTTCTGCTTTATTTGAAAATACCAAAAACAAGTTTTACTTTGTATTTAGAATTTTGGTAAAAAGCAATTTCAAACCGAAAACTGATTTGATTTGCATCCCAAACTTAATTACAAGCTAGTAACTATTGGTACACATTAGCTCCAGATAGAATGACCCTGGGGTTGCACCTTGTGCAATCCTTGGAAATCTTAATTATTATTTTTTTGATCCATTTCCAAGGCTAGATAGTGACGAAACTTTATAATCTGTGGATTAGCCAGATCAGTGAGACTCACCAAATTTCATGAGCTTTGCAACTTTATCTAGTATGGGCTAAAGTTGAAGTTGATTCATAATGTAAGGCACCAAGCAAGAATAGGGCACTGTGATTTTCTTTGAGCTCGAGAAGATAAATCTCCACATTTCATTAACTATTAAGTCACTAGTATTCCTCTTCCCTTTTTCATTATCCATGCCAAATTGTGATAATCCACATAAGCTAAATGTGTATAATTACCACACTTATTCACTAGACATCTAGAATAGATGAGTGAATGATCCTTTGGAGTGGGGGCATGGTGTAATATCCACCACTTTCTGGAAATTAAAATAGAAGCCAAATCGATAGTTATGAGACGAGAAAAGGTCTTTAGAAATAAAGTATAGAAAGAGAAGATGTCAATGGATTAAAGAGACCGTGGTCAAATTAGTCTAAAAGGCCTTGAAATTACTAAAAATGTAAACCAGGGACATAAAAGCCATTAAGTATAAAGACCAAGGGCAATATGGTCATTGGATAAAAAAGGCCAAACTAGTAGTCAGAAGTCAAGTTAAAGCTCACAAATAGAAAGAAAAGAAAAAGTTGATGTTGATGGGCTGAATAACCCAGAGTCAGACGCGGCTCAGAGGGAGTAATTGTGTGAGAACACCGCAGTTAAGTGTGCTCGCCCTGGAGCAATCTAAGGATGGGTGACCTTCTAGGAAGGGACTCATATGTCATTTAATAAAAGACCAAGGGCATAAAGGTCTTTGAGTATTAAAGGTAAGGGTAAAATGGTAATTTTGGAAAAATAGATAAAGTAAGGGTAAAATGGTAAATAGGAGAAAACAGAAGGGTATTTTGGTCATTTGACAAAGTCAAAGTAAAAAAGTCAACCGTTGACCAAAAATTTTCATATACCCAATAGACAGAGCTCGACTCGCGGAACACAACATTGAATCCTGGATTTTTCAGATTCGGATTAGATTTTTATTTATATAATTTTGAAGGGTAAAACATTTATTTAAGGTAGCAGGAGCTCTCCAAAAATTTAGAAAAAAATATGGAAAAATTCAGTGAATTTTATAGTATTTAATAAAATTATTGCCCAGTGTACGATTGAGGCGATTTTTTCAAAAATCAGGAAAAAGACCTGAAAATCCCCGAAATATAATTTATTTCAAAAATTAATTTTGGACAATCTAGAGGGCATTTTGGGAAAAGAAAAAAAGGCTAGAGAATCAGTGAAAAATATAGTATTTTCGGAGGCCTTAAAAGAGTTTTGCTCTCTGATTGTATGTTTTCAGTGATTTTGGATAGGATAAATTAATCCTGTAAAATTTGAGGAAGTTAAGGGGTATTTTGGTGATAATAAATTTGTTATATTCAAGATGAAAATATGGAGGTTGAGTGAGGAAGAAAATATCTACAGAAAAGTAGAAAAAGATTTACCGGAATAAAGTTAAGTTTACCGGTAAAAAGTGCAATCGGTAAAAGTAACCGAATGGGATCCGGTTTGGTTGATGAAACCGGATTCTAACCAACCAAGGTACAGCCATGATGACACCTTTTTATTATCCAATGAGAGGCAAGCAAATGGCCATTTCCACCCTTAGATCACACTCATTTTACAAGATGCAATCTTAGCCCTTAAATCAAATTAAGTGTGAATTATTAAAACCTTATAATTCCCTCCATCTTCAACCATTTTGGCCGACCTTTTCAGCTGGAAAAGAGAGAAGAAGAGACCATTTTGGGTGGAGAAAGAATAGAAAATCTCGGTGAAATTCAAAGGTAAGAAGTGAAACCACCTAAAGCTATATACCAATCTCTTCCTTGTAACTTCCTCTTCACCTTACATGTATCCAAATTTTGATTTCATCTCTCTTTCTCAAGTTCCATGGCTTAGGGTTCTTGATAACAAAGTGAGAAAGAGAGGGAATATAGCCATTAAGTTGTTACAAAAGTCTCCTTGAATTGTAAGGAACATATTGATATATATGTTGTTGTTGATTGAGTTGTTTTTGTGATTTTGTAAATTTGGGGAATCATGAATAAATAGGGGAAGTGCTGCCCAATTTTCCTCTAGATATAGGAGAGTTATAATCAAGCTTTACCATGCATGAATGTGAGCTTGAACATAAGAATATGATGATGGAAGTGTTGAAAGTTGAAAATTCCTGTTGAGTTGTTTTGGGAAATTGTCTCGGCCTGACCTGGAAAATGGGGAAGATGAATTGCTTTGATGATTTTGATACTTCTAATTGGTTCAAAATGAGTTTTTGTGTAGTGTATAAGTGACCCCAAGTTTATGGAAGCATTAGAAAGTCATAGAGACAATTTTGATGCTCTAGGATTTAAGAAATTCAAGAGAATGGTTAAGGGGGTTTTGCATTGTTTCTTGCATTGGAAATGGCATATGGTTGATGGCCATTATATTGTCGCTTGTGTAGGCAAGATTTTGGTTCAAGAGAGTATTTTCAAAGGGATCAAGAAAAGTTGCAAAGTAAAGAGCAAAGTTAAAAAGCAAAGGTAACAAAGTTTTCTAACTCTATCTAACAATATTTTGTGAAATGATCTCAATGATGTGCATGACTTAATTATACTTATTACATTGTTGAAATATGTTTATGAGTAATGTTATGCTATGGCCATATGCATTGATATGTGCTTGGTACACATTTTACAATGTTACATATTTTAACATGAACTTGATGAATGTCATGCAATTTTCTATATATGTTAGTAAATTTGCTATTAGGATTTCCAAAAATCTCACCCTCCACCACTAACCAATTTTTAGGTACAAGTTCTACAAAGGGTAAGGAGAAAATTCATGATGCATGAAGCAAGGAATTTGACATGATTATGTATATGGAATTATGTTGTAATGTTATGACATTTTGGGACTTTCATATGTTATGTAAAATGTAGTATGAACCTATGTAAGTTTAGTTGATATGTAATGGTTAAGGATTTCTGATTGCGTTATCAAATATGATTAAAAGAGGTTTAGAAGTTAGGGTTTTAAATTGAGAAGTTTGAAAGTGAAAAGTTTGACTAATGGTCAAAGTGAAGTTGGTCAAACCTCTAACTTTAACCTATTGGATAACTGAGAAAATGAACTATAAATGAAGTGAAATTTTTATGAAAAATAGTTTGCATTACATGATTTAAAACAATACAAAGAACATTGATATTTGAGTTTTGTATAGAAACTTACGATGTTCCAAAGTTTGAAGAAAATCACTGAAAAACCTGGGAAAATGAAAAATTGCCATTTGAACAGTAACTTTTCACGCACTAAACTGTATCAATTGGGAAAGCTAATGACTCAATGATATTTTTACCTTATAAAGGAACTTATAATATTCAAATAGAAATTGGAAAAACTCAATTTCAATTTTTCTAGAATTAGTTATGAATTTTTAAAGTTGGTCCAAAAAGCTGTGAATAGTAACTTACAAAAGTTGAAAGTTTTCAATTTGAAACTTTTGGACTTTTTGATCAAATTAAGGCTTCCCATTGGTTCCAAATTAATATAAATTGAAGCTAAAGTAAGTTAAGGTATGTCACACATGATAAAGGGCTCAAAAGATAAACTGACGTAAGAAACACCATGCCTCAACAAATTATGAATCTCTTCCTCACTCAAGTTTGTCAAACTGTCAACATAGTCATTTGCTCCTAAAAATCCATTCAATATTTTAGGAGTAATGAGAATCTCTTTTCCTCTTATCCTAGGGACCATAGAAAAAGAGATGATTTCCCCTTTATCATCCTTAACCGATGTGGAATACATATTATTATAGAAAATTCTAACCATATCCGGGAAAATCATCTTTTATTTATATCATAGTTTTATAATGGCTTAGATAATTAGAGACTTTGAATCCAAAACCATCTAATTCATTTAAATCCACATACACAACAGGGCATAACGGTCTATTCTTCAACTTAGCCTCAACCTCAGAAAGGTTTATGATATATACTGTTGATGAATTGAAACCCTTAGATGCCTTTGGAAGTTCTTGTTTGGCAACTTTCTTCTTTTCTCTTGCCCGTTGCTTATGCTTGGAAGTGGAGGCCATTTTGCTTGGTGAAATACTCTCTATTTCTGACAGAGCATGGGCTTGAGATCATATGAGCCTTGCCTTTGTCCTTCAAGATTGATTTGGGTTGACCAGCTTGATTTTTATATCATAGGAGTTAACGTTTCTTCAAAAGGCTTGGCAATCCTTGCTTTCATGGATAAAGTGGCTGATTTTGATTGAGAGGGAGTAGGAGAGACAGATTGTTTACCTTTACTAGTAGTAGTTTTAGTAGGACCATGGTTGATTTTGATCAAAACTCGGAGTTAGGGAAAGCAGAGGGTTCCGTTGGCACTATTAGACAATAAGGAGAGTAAAAGGGAGTAATGATCTATAATAATAAGGCTGTTTGGCTAAAAATCAATTTATGGGAAAAGTTGTAATGTTTGGAGTAGTTGTATCGATTAAGGATTGTGAAGATTTGAGAATATTAGAGCAATAGGGTTCAAGTAATGATGGGAAAAAGGGTATAAGTTACCAGAATTTGTCAACACTGGAGCATTGACCCTCAGTGCTTGAGTGTTGAGGGCAAAAATATCAACAGATAAGCACACCTATGTCAACACTTGAGCATTAGCACCTAGTGCTCGAGTTTGCACCCTGGTGCTCGAGTATTGTGTCACAATGCTTGAGCATCAGGGTCAAATGATGAACAGACACCTTAATAGGGTTGAACACTCAACCATTAACTTTCTGATGCTCGAGTGTTGTACCTTAGTACTCAAGTACTAAGATACCAGTGCTCGAGCATTAGCATTGAGTACCAGTGCTCAAGCATTGGCAATACTTTTTGTTATACTTGAAGTATTCAGTGACAGCATTGCATAAAACTTTTTGTTTAGAACCTGATGCCCAAGCATTGGGTGTTAGTGCTCGAGCATTAGCAATGCTTGAAAGTTTTACTTGTGTACTAAGTGAAAGTATTATTTAAAAACATAAGTTCCAAATCACAGTACTCAAGCATTAAGTTCCAAATCTCTATCAGGGGCTTATAATGATTAAGGTATTCAGAACCTTTAAATCCAAATCCATCCAGTATCTTTAAGTCTACATATACAGTAGGACACAAAGATCTACTTTTCAACTTAGCCTCAAAATTAGGGAGTTATGTGATGTATACCGTAGAAATGTTGAAAACCTTTGGTGCTGTAGGAAGTTCTAGATTGGTCATTTCCTTTTTTCCTCTTACCCGTGGCTTATGCTTTAAAGAGGAGGCCGTTTGCTTGGAGAGATGTTTTCAGTCTCAGAATCTGATGGTGCAGAAAAAGTGGGTACAGATTGAGAGCCAGACATCATGGGAGCCTTACCTTTGTCCTTTAAAATGGACTTGGGTTGACCAGTGCTTGATTTCTACACTATGGGAGTCACATTCTATTCGGAAGGCTTGGAAATCCTAACTTTCTTGAATGAAGTGGCTGATTTGGATTGGGATGGAGTAGGAGAAGCAGTGTGTTTCCCTTTCAAAGCACCAGTAGTGACTTTAGTACGGGTCATGCTTAAGATAGGAGTAAAACTGAGAATGGATAGAGGGAGGAGTTATCGGAGACGCTTAAAGGATTTTAGCCAAATATGGAGTAAATTTGTAGTAATAGGGTGTAAATATAGAGGGGTTTTGCTAAAAATCAGTTACTGGGAAGAATTGTAATGGTTTGAGAGTAGTGAAAGGATTTGAGAGTGCTCGAGAGTTAGGTGAGAGTTCTAATAGGAAAAGGGGTTTAAGACACTAGAATCTGTCAACACCTGAACATTGACACTCAGTGCTAGAGTATTGGAAAATAACAAAATAGCAAACACTAGAGCATTAGCACCTTGTGCTCGAGTGTGTTACCCCAGTGCTCGAGTGCTATGTCACAGTGCTTGAGCATTGCACTTCTAATGCTTGAGTACTGTACTTTAGTGCTCGAGTACTATCTTCTAGTGCTCGAGCATCCAGTCAAGAACAAGAATAGACATCTCCATGTATACCCAATACTCAAGTATTACTTACTAATACTCGAGCATCTTGGTCTCTGAGCTTGAAAAACTTACCTTGCTCGAGCATTGAGATTGAATGCTTGAGCATTACCTGTGCTTCCACATATTGCTCGAGTGTTAGCTTCCAGCACTACTTCAAATGCTCTTATTTCTCTCCAATACTCGAGTAATGCGTCTTACTTCCAAAACTTGATCACATTGCTCGAGCATTTTGCATCGATAATTTTACTCACATACCTGTAAAACTTTGTCAAAACACTCTGGAGCTTAAGTTAGTAAATGTTAATCATCAAAACAATAATAAATCAACATTTTACTTACATTTCATTGGGATTTACCATTCCCAATTCCCTTCTAATGTTCATGAATTGTTCTTTGGCCAAGGGTTTTGTGAAAATGTCAGCCACCTGAAGATGTGTTGGAATGAACTCAACTTTGACATTTTTCCTCTGCACATGATTCGGATGAAATGATGTCTAATACCAATGTGTTTGGTCCGAGAGTAGTGTACATGATTCTTTATAAGGTTGATGGTACTGGTGTTGTCAAAGTAAATAGGAATTTTGTTGAACACCATTCCCAATTCTTGAAGCTATTGTTTCATCTATAGTACTTGAGCACAACTATTTGTAGCAACAATAAATTTAGCCTCTGTTGAGGATAAAGACATAGTTAATTGCTTCTTGCTAAACCAGGACACCAAGGCTCCTCTAAGAAATTGGCATTGACTACTAGTTCTCTTTCTATTTGTTTTGTATCCAGCATGATCTAAGTCTGAGTAGATGATCAATTTCTCATTTATTCCTTTTGGATACCAAATACCAAGTCAATAGTTCCAGCAAGATATCTGAAAATCCTTTTCACATTTTCAGCATGTGATTCTTTGGGTACTGCTTGATACCTTGCACACATCCAAACACTAAATTGAATGTCAGGTATGCTTGCTGTTAGATAGAGTAATGACCCAATCATGCCTCTATAACTTTTGATGTCATGGGCTTTCCTTTTGATGTCATATTTTATGATAACAAAATGATTGACCTGTGCTTTCAGGAATTATGAAGTTTAAAATGATTTTAGTAAGTGTTCATGATTAAGCACTCGAGTTCTATGCTTGAGTAATCGAGTTTTTAATCCCTAGAGATGATAAGTTTCAACACTCTTAGTTGAAACTCGAGTTTGTAAGAAAGTATTGACAATACTCGAGCATTATGTTTTGAAACTCAAGTATATTTGATTCTTGGGAACTAGTTAAATTCCAATACTTTCAGATAACACTCGAGTTATTATTAAGGTGATGATAATACTCGAGTATTGATTATGAACACTTGAGTATCGTGAGTTAAATTTGATTCCATGTTTCAAAACTATCAGTGGAAACTCGAGTATTAGGTTGAAGTATTAACAACACTCCAGTTCTATTTTTTAAAACTCGAGTATTGGAAGTCAAAATGGTTTATAACTAAATGTTTTAAAGCGAAACTCGAGTATTATGGAAGAAGTGCTATCATTACTCGAGTTCTGGCTTACAACACTCGAGTATCGAACTTTATTTTCAAAACACAGCACATCACTTGAAGTAGAAAACTCGAGTTATACACGGAAGTGTTATCAACACTCTAGTATTGGTTTCTAATGCTGGAGTATCAAGTATCTTGCTTTGAACAAACACAATACTTGCATTCGAGTTATGAAGAAAGTGTTGTCAACACTCGAGTATGGGTTTTCAATACTCAAGTATCATGTTACATTTTCAACATCCAACGCAACACTTACAACAGACACTCGAGTAATGGTAAAAGTGTTGTCAATACTCAAGTACTGTGAATAAACACCCGAGTATTGAAGCTTTCCAAAATATTTTCACTTCAAACTTCTTGAAAACTCAATTATTAACTAAAAGTGGTTACAAAACTCGAGTATCTGATTACAACACTCAAATATTGATGGTCACTTTCAGCACTCTTAAAGCAACTCGAGTACTGAATTAAGGTGTTCTATAACACTTTTAACAAACACTTGAGTTACTTTAAAAGTATTACAAGAACTCGAGTACTAAATATAAAACCAGAATACTGGCTCATAAAATTCAAATTTTACACTTGTCTTCTCCCATCAATACTCGAGTATTGAGAAACAAAACTCGAGATTCTTTGTCTGACACTGTACTTGTCTGACAGCTAAGCCTAGTATTTATGAGGTTTTCCTCTTTCATGTCTAAATATTTTAAACATTACCTACTCTAATAAATGCTTCATAGTTCTTTCATTAAACAACCTAGGACGCTTGAGAAATGAAACTGAGCATTTATGACTTACGCTGTCGACTGTTTAACAGCATTCAATGAAGCATTAATGACAGTTCAATGAATATAGCTATTTTGAATAACGGACACCATCTTCACTCTAACGGATATTCAAATATAGCTATTTTGAATAACAGCATTCAATGAAGCATTAATGACAGTTCAGAGTAACACATATTGAATATGGTCATAGCTATAAATGAGGAAGCTTTGAAGACAGAAAGTGATGATGATTGAAAAAGAGTTTAATATGCCATTATTCTTCATAACTACCTTCTATCAATATATTCATTATCTTCTTGTAAGCTTCAGTACTTTATCATCCACTCTTTTAAGAGAGTCCTTCAAGTCAAAAATTCATTGTAATTTGTGTGATATTCAAGGTTGGAACCTTGAATCATTTTGGAATAGTTTTGATCTGAACTACAGAGTGCGTGAGACTCTGTTTTAGTGCGTGTTGTAAGGGGGAGTGTGTCTCCAGTTGTAAAGGCCTTGTGAGCCTTAATTATTGTTGGATAGTGGATTTCAAATCTCAGAGGAGCTTTAAGGACTAGACGTATGTCAAGAGGATCGAACTAGGATAAATTTGCTTAGTTAATCATCTCTCTGCTTCTATTCGGTGATTTTATTTTTAATTCTGTGCTTTAAGTTTTAATTTTGAAAAGTGACCAATTCACCCCCTCTTGTCAAATCCTATACTAACATTTCTGATTTACATCTGCATTAAGATGTGTCGTTGAACTCATATGTGTATCAATACTTTTGGATTGATCCATTCCAAACTTCTTCAGCAGCTCCTTCAAATACTTCGTTTGGCTAATGAAGATGCCATTCTTTCTTTGCTTGATTTGAAGTCCAAGAAAGAAATTTAATTCTCCCATCATTGACATCTCAAACTCTACCTGCATAATCTTAGCAAACTCTTGGCAAGATCATTATTAGTTGCCCCAAAAATGATATCATCAATATAAATTTGCACAGCTAATATATCAAACTTAGAATGCTTAATGAATAAGGTTGTATTCACTTTTTCTCTCATAAAGCCTTGCTTGATTAAGAAATTACTCAATATTTCATACTAAGATTATCCTTACCATTATTGTGAATGAAGCATTTACTACCAAATACATGCAAGTAAGACAAATTTGGTTTCCTTCCTTTGGACAATTCATATTTTGAGAGCATCTGCCTTAAACACATGAGACACTCTTTTCTGTCATCATTACCCTAGCGATATCTGCTAGGACTCTGTTCATCCTTTCCACTACTCCATTCTATTGTGTAGAGTCCTTGGAGCTAAGAAGTTGTGATTGATTCCTTCATTTTCACAGTATGCCGCAAAGTCTCCATTTTCAAATCCTCCCTGCGATCTGTTTAATTGAAACAAAAGACATACCTTTCTCGTTTTTAATCTTTTTAGCAAATATAGTAAATAATTTAAAGGTTTCATTTTTGGTTGCTAAAAAGATAGTCCAAGTGAATCTAGAATAGTCATCAATGATTACTAATGTGTATAGATTTCCTCCTCAAATCTTTACTCTAACAAGACCCATTAAATCCATATAAAGTAGTTCAAGTGGCCTCTTTTATAAAAGCTCTGTTTTTTACTTAAAAGATGATTTTGTTTGCTTTCCCATCTTGCAAGCATCACATACCAAATCAATTTTTAATTTTAACTTTGGAAGCCTTTGAACTAATTCATTCTTGATTAACTTGTCAATCTTATTCATGTTAACATGTGCCAAACATTTATGCCATAATTGGCTCTCATCAGTTTGAATAATTAAACAAGTGTTTGTAAATGTCTTTTTTAAATTAACATTATAGCAGTTACTGTCCCTGTTAGCTCAGAGTTGAATGTTCAACTTTTCTTTTTCAATAGGGAGATCCTTTTTGTTATTGATGAAGCATTCCTGAGAGTGAAAGATTACCTAATTGTCTTTGTCAGCACTCTGACTCATGATAAGGAGATTGTGACAAAGTCCTTCCATGTGAT
Source organism: Vachellia pachyceras (assembly GCA_025593235.1). Taxonomy (NCBI): domain Eukaryota; kingdom Viridiplantae; phylum Streptophyta; class Magnoliopsida; order Fabales; family Fabaceae; genus Vachellia; species Vachellia pachyceras. The sequence continues at coordinate 17,035 of JANTPZ010138267.1, forward strand.
ATATGTGACACTCCTTAATCTTTACCTTTAGCTTCATTAAATATCTATTTGAAAGCACATTTAGGCCTTTAGTGACCTAGAGTAACCAAAGAGTGGAAAATAAAATTTTCAAGTTTAAGGTTACTATTCACGTCACTATTCACAGATTTTTTGGCCAACTTTGAAAATTCATAACTAATTGTAGAAAAATCGAAATTGAGTGCTTCCAGTTTCTATTTGAAGCTTGTAAGTTTCTTTAAAAGGGAAAAATACTCATTGAGCCATTAGCTTTCCCAAATGACACAGTTTAATTCGTGAAAAAGTACTGTTCATTTGGTCATTTTTCTATTTCCCAGGTTTTCAGTGATTTTCTTCAATATTTGGAACATCATAACTTTCTGTACAAAACTCAAAATCCACTGTTCTTTGGCTTGTTTTAAACCTTACAATGCCAACTATTTTTCTGCAGAATGTTAACTCAATTGGAGTTCATTTACCCTGTTTTGGAATAGGCCAAAGTTAGGGGTTTGACCAACTTCACTTTGATAAAAAGTCAAACTTCTCATTTTCAAACTTCATCTTTTTGAAACCCTAACTCCTAATTCTTTTTGAAACATATTTGATCATTCATTTAGGAGTTCTTAGCTATCATATAACATCCATACAAGCATGGGCTCATTAGACCTATTACATTACATACATACACTCCAAGGTTGTCCACATAATTACAACATAATCTCATGTGAATATCCATGCACAATTTCTTGCTTCATGCATCAAAACTTTCTCCTTACACTTGATGCACTTGTACCTAAAATTGTTAGTGGGGTAGGGTGAGATTCGAGGAATCCCAGTAGCAAACATTACAAACAATGCATGTAAGATGAATGCTAGTGCATGATATGCTTGCCTTATATAGGCTCATGTTCACATAATGAAATGCTGCGTGCTCAATGTTTTGTGTAAAGTACTTATGGCTATAGTAAAAATAAAAACAGAGCTTCATTCATTCATACATGCTTCACATAATCTAGTAAAGCACTATAGCAAATCAATGCACAACAAAAACATCACACACATACAAGTAAGTAAGTTCACTACCTTTTAGATTTTGCCTCCTCCTTAAGTACCTTGATCTTCTAACCATAGCTTTTCCTTTGTCACTTTATGGCACTAGGGAATTAATAGCATAATTAGAGCCATGAAAAGTGAATGCCCTATGGGCCACATTAGCCCTAAAGTCTTACTTTTACCCTTGGAGTTCCTACAAATTACATTTGGTTACTTTCTCTATTAATTTCGCATAGTAACCAAAAGTTGTCAGCATGTTGACTAAACTTTGAAAAATCATAATTAATTCTATATAAGTCCAATTGGGGTGGTTCAAATTCCTATGTGAAGCTCTTTCAGTATAGTTTCATATAAAAATACTC
>JANTPZ010138268.1:0-11030 GCA_025593235.1 Vachellia pachyceras
GAATTCTTCTAGACTCTGGCTTTTGGTCTTAGAGAACTCTTGATACTTTAAATAATTATTTTCAACCCATCAAATTTTAAAATTCCATAATTCCTTATCCAGACCGAATTTCAACAATCGGTTGAATCTCTAGTAATCAGTGAGTTCTGCTCTATCTTTTGGGCATATGTGAATGTTTTTTATTTTTGGTCAACCGTTTGACTTTGACTTTGACGTTGTCAAATGACCAAAATGCCCTTATACTTTATCTTCATGACCAAAATGCCCTTTCTCAGTCTAATTTTTAATAAATTCCCATTTTGCCTTTAACTTTGTTGCCCTTGATCTTTTGGTTTCTGACCCCTTTGCACTTCCCAGGAGGTCACCCATCCTGAGATTGCTCCAGGGCAAGTACGATTAACTTTAAAGTTCTTACCGACTCCCATCCACAGGCTAAATCTGATTCTGCGACTTCCGGCCTAACAACCATCAACTTTTTCCATACTTTTTATCCGTGGGCTCTAATTTAACTTTTGACTACTGGGTTGGCCCTTTTATCCCATGACCATATTACCCTTGGTCTTTATATTTAATGACATTTATGTCCCTGGCTTACATTCTTAGTAATTTCAAAGCCTTAGGACTAAAATGACCAGGGTCTTTTTGGTCCACCGACATCTCTTCTTTTTGTACTTTTATTTATGGGCCTTGTCTTATCTCCTAACTATCGATTTGGCCTCTATGTTAGTTTACAAAAAAGGGTGGATATTACATTTCTCCCCCCTCAAAATAAATTTCATCCTTGAAATTTACACATTTGTGTCATCTTTCCTTCTGTTTTACTACATACCTTCTCTGGCACAAGTTCTTACCATAATACTTTTATAATTATTTGTTATAAGATCTTTCCTTTCATATATGAATAGGAAATTTCTGGCATCATGACTCAGGCTTGGGGGTAAAACCAATCAATAACTGTCCTTTCATCTTTAAACATTTTATACATCTCCCTGTGCTAGGCTTATTTATCCTTGAAGACTGACCTAATCTTCATTATTGGAGATATCTCCAAAGTATTTGATCTCCAACCTTAACTTCAACAATCGTCTTCTCTTATTGGCATGAATTAACTACTGACTTGTAACATCTCTTCAGCTTTATATCCCAAGACGTTATACGACTGTCTTAGAATCATGCCAATTTCTCTCTTTACTAGAGCTTCTTTATTTTCACTTTTTGACCATTACTTTTTGAAAAATAAAGTTTCTAAGGCAATCTTACTTATTGCCTAATTTCAATGGTCATTTTATCTAGTCAACCTCATTCTTTGCTGACTTTTACTAATTGCAACCCTTCTTTTTCTTTACTTTTAACTCACCCTTGTATCTCTTCTTTCAATACTTGGTGAGTTCATATAATTTCTAGGGTTCTTGGTCTTTCTTATACCTATAGCCTCATAATAGGCTTTAGGGAGACATAATACTCCTTTGAGTTATCACATTTCTTTCTGAACTTTAGCACTCTAATAGGGAACTTTTAAGATTTTTCACTTCCATTGGTTCTTTTGTGCTTTCATAGTTCAGAGAGACTTTTACTTTGCTTTCTAGTTCTCATGCTACTTAACTAGCCTCATGATCAATTACTCACAATTACACTGGAGGCTTTAAGCTTCAATATGTGAAGTTCCTGATATTCTTCACTTCTCAACCTATATTTTTCTTTAACTGGCCTGATGATCACTCATTCAGGACTTACAGTTTGCTCTTTCTTGTCTTTACTTTCTTGCCTGAGAAATTGGGAGTAAGCTTACCTTGATTGACAGTTAGCTATCTATAAAAATAATCAATAGTACTCTCTCTATAGTTGCTAACCATCATGAGGACATCTTCTTAACTTAATCTTAGCTCTTGGCCATTTCATTCTCATGTCCCAAAGAGTAGCATAACACTTGTGGCTCTAAGCCATAAAGGTTCTCTGCTTGCTTTAACTGTGTCTGCAGACCTTAAGAGCTCTATTGCTCTTCTAGAGGCATATTGTGACATACCTTAACTTTACTCTTAGCTTCATTATATATTGTTTTAGAATCAATCGGAAGACTCAAAGTGGTTAAAAAGTCTAAATAGTTTACTTTGAAAACTTTCAAGTTTTTGAAAGTTACTATTCACTGCACTTTAGACTATCTTTGAAAATTCATAACTAATTATATAAAAATCAAAATTGAGTCTATTTGAAGCTTGTAAGTTTGTTTACTAGGGAAAAATACTAATTGAGTCATTTTTTTTCCCAAATGATACAGTTAAATTCGTGAAAAAGTACTGTTCATTTGGTCAGTTTTCTTTTTCCCAGGTTTTTCAGTCATTTTCTTCAAATTTGGAACCTAATAACTTTCTGTACAAAACTCTAAAATCATTGTTATTTAGCTTGTTTTAAAGCTTGAAATATGAACTATTTTTTGGTGAAATTTCATCTCATTTGGAGTTCATTTGCTCTATTTCACATTAACCCAAAGTTGGGGTCTTGAGCAACTTTACTACTACCTTTACAACTTCATACCTTTCCTACTTTATTTCTTTAGGCATGCTTGTTCATTTCCTTTCTTTACTCATAATTAAACTTACATTATCCCATGTTTAGGGCTTGCTTTCACCTCTTAATGAACATCACTTAGTAGAGGTTTAATTACAAAACATCATACAAACTTGAAACTAAAGTATCATGATAATACATTTCCAAAACATCATCCAAGAAGGCGTCATAAAACTAGCTTCATGCTTCAATAACCTTCTCCTTACCCTTTGTTGAACTTGTACCTAGAAATGGTTAGTGGGGGAGAGGGTGAGATTTTTGGAAATCTCAATAGCAAAGCTTACTAACATAAATGAAAATTTGCATGATATGCTTTAACTTTATGAATTAATTTGTAACAATGCAAAATGTGTACCAAGCACATATCAATGCATATGGCCATAGCATAATGTCACTCATAAACACATTTCCACAATGTCATAAAGTCATGCACATCATTGGAATACTTTTACAACATGTTAGGTAAAGTTATAAATCTTTGCTACCTTTGTTTCTTTACTTTGTAACTTTCATGGCCACTTGAATCTCACTCTCTTGTACCAATTATTTGCCTACAAAATAGACAATATAATGGCCATTAAACATATGCCATTTCCAATGCAGGAAATGTAAAACTCCCTTAATTCTCTTCTTGAAATTTCTAAGTCTTAAAACCCTAAACTTGTCTCTAAATTTTTCTAATGCTTCCATAAACTTGGGGCCACTTATACCCTACACAAAAACTCATTTTAGATTCATTAGAAGAATCAAAATCATCAAAACAATTCACCTTCATTAGATTCCAGACCAACCGAAACAGTACACACACATTCAAAATATATGAATTTTCAACTTCGAATCATTCTACCACTTGATTCTTGTTTCCAAACTCTCATTCATGCATGGGAAAGCATGATTTTAAATCTTCTACATCAAGTGGAAAATTGGACAGCAACTCCCCTATTTTCTCATGAATTCCCAAATTTACAAATTTCACAAAACAACTTCAACAACAACCACAACATCATCAACATGCTTCTTTCATCGAGAGGAAACATTTACAACTTTCAAATGGCTTTAAGTCCCTCTCTTTCTCACTTTTATCTCAAGAACCCTAGGTTTTGAAACTAGAAAAAGAGAGGCCAAATCAGATTTTTGATCCATGGAAGAGGAAGAGGAAGTTGCAAGGATCATTTTCATGTATATTACAAGGTAGTATGCTTACTTACCTTGAAGATTCACCAAGCTTTCTCTCCTCTTTCTCCTTGCAAATGGCATATTTTCTCTCTTCCTTGGGCTGATGGTTGTGTCATGAAATAGCTGAAGGAGGAGATGAATTTTCTGTTTTAATAATTCATGAGTTAATGGGATGGAAGGCTAAGATTGTGTCTTACAACTTAAAGGAGATCTAAAGGCTATTATGGAGCCACATATGGGAAACTTGGCAAACTCATAATCTCCTTCATAAAGTCATATTTACAGCTTTAATTGGGGGTTAAAATCTGGTTAGTCCAACTGAACTGGATCCCATTCGGTTACTTTTACCAATTGCACTTTTTACCGGTAAACTTAACTTTATTCCGGTAAATCTTTTTCTACTTTTCTAGAGATATTTTCTTTCCCATTTAATCTTCATAATTCCATCTTGAATATAAAAAAATTATTATACCCAAAATACCCTTTACTTTTCTCAAATTTTACAGGATTAATTATCCTATCCAAAATCCCTGAAAACGTATAATCGGAGAGCAAAATTATTTTAGGGCCTTGAAAAATACCATATTTTTCACTGATCCTCTAACCCTTTTCCTTTTTCCAAAATGCCCTCTAGATATTTCAAAATTAAATTTTGAAATAATTATATTTCGGGGATTTTTCGGGTCTTTTTCCCAATTTTCAGGAAAATCGCCTTAATTGTACACTGGATAATAATTTTATTAAATACTATAAAATTCACTAAATTTATATATTTTCTCTAAATTTTTGGAGGGCTCTTGATACCTTAAATAATTATTTTTCCTCTTTTTGCCCTTCAAAATTATATAAATAAAAATCTATTCCGAATTTGGAAAATCCGTGTTTTGTGGTTGTGATAAGTAAGTCGGGCTCTGTCTGTTGGGCATATGTAAATTTTGGTCAAAAAGTTGACTTTGACTTTTTCAATTTATCAAAATGCCCTTCTACTTTCTCATAATTACCATTTTGCCCTTACTTTCTTTACTTTTGCAAAATTACCATTTTGCCCTTACTTTTAATACTAAAAGACCTTTATGCCCTTGGTATTTTATTAAATGAACTATGGGTCCTCTTTTAATAAATTTATCATCTTTACATTACTCTAGGGCAAGTATTTCTAACTTTAGAATTCTTTCGGAACTCCATACACTAAGCCTGTTCTAACTTTACAATTTCTGACTATAACTTTCCTTTGTTTATGAACTATTTACCTCTGATTTCTCTTTTCATTTTCTAATTATCGGATTAGCATATATTTCAGTTAGCATAAAAATTGTGGATATTACAGTGACGGTTTTGTGCATAAATTTGGCTTATATGAAAAGCTTCTCATAGAATTGTGTGGTTGTGGTTAAGTCTTAGGGACCAAGTTTGATTTTACTTGGTTGTAGTTGTGCACTTGTCATCTCCTTATTGCTTAGTAAAAAGTGATTTCTGGCTTCCCTTACAAGCTTGGTTGGGCCAACTGGCTCCATGACTATCCAGTTACTTTATCCGTTTACACGTATTTCCGTAAAGTAACTTTGTCTGGTTGCTTCCTTTCTGGAGATTTTCTCTCTCTCATGTGGTGCCATTCCATAGATTTCCTTGCTTAGGTGGCATCATTTCCTCATCTCAAAATACCCCTGGCTTTTAGGATTCCTATATTATGATAAAACACTGTAAAATGTGCTTCCGGTAGCCAATTTGACTTTAGTGCATGAAAAATTTCTAGAATTTTCCTTGATACTCCAGCCCTTTTCCATTCATCAAAATTCTTCCCGGATTTTTTGTAATTAATTTTCTAAGAAAATCCTTTTCCGGGGTTTTTCGGTTACTTCTGTCCTCCGAACTAAGGAACTACCCTTACCGAATACTAGATAATAATTTTATTAAATACTTTAGGACCCAACTAAAATTTTCTTAGTTTGGGCCTCCGATGTTTAAGGACTCTTGTTGCCTCAAATAATTATTTCTCGGTCGTCCAGACCTTCAAAATCCCTTAATTACAAAAATGCCATTACTCTTTATAAGTTGCCCATAATTACAAAAATGCCATTACTTTTATTCTTTTCCCATAATTACCAAGATGTCATTACTTTTCTTACTCTTTCTTAATTCCAACTTTACCCTTAGTCAACTTAAACATTTTGGTCAACTTTGACTTTTTAGTTGACTTTTACCAAAATGTCCCTATTATTTGATGACATTTTGTGTCCTGACCCTTTTAATCAAAATGACCATTTACCCTTATCATTTATACGAAATTACCATTTTGCCTCTTTGCCATTTTTACTTAGAATTCTGAAGACTAGGGACTTAGTTGATTATAATCTCTCTGTTATGGCCTTAAATCATCTCGTAATTTATTGGTTTGGCCTTGATTTCCCTTCATCAAATTTAGGATATTACATTTCCTTCCCCCTTAAAAATAAATTCAGTCCTCGAAATTTACACTTTCGAGTTAAATGACTTTAAACTCTTGCCTCTTATCTTCTATTCTGTTTTCCTATATAACTTTCTCTGGTATACTAGCTTTTGTTAGATCACTTTTTAACTACGAAACAGGAAATTACTGGCACAGTTGACTCGTCCTTGGGGATAAGGCCAAACAATAGCTATTGTCTTTAACTTTTACATTCCCAACACATCTCTTTCACTGAGCTTCTCAACCATGAAGACTTTAATGGTCGTCTTCTCTTATTGGAGATATCTTTCAAAAATATATGATCTCCACACTTAACTTTAATGGTCGTCTTCTCTTATTGGCATGGCTGACTAACTCTTAGTCACACCTATGTTAGCTGTAATATCCATAATTTTATGCTAAATGAAATAAAGGCTAATTTGACGATTAAGATGATGAATTAGAGATGAGAAGTAGATAGTTCAAAAAGAAAGAAATACTACGGCCGAAAGTTCATGTACGGAGTTTCGTGTGAATTCTAAAATTAAGTATATTTGCCCTAAAAGCAATATGAGGATGGGAAATCTTATAGGAAGGGACCCATATGTCGTTTAATAAAAGATCAAGGCATAAAGGTCTTTCAGTATCAAAAGTAAGGGCAAAATGGTAATTTTACAAAAAGTAGAGAAAGTAAGGGCAAAATGGTAATTATGAGAAAGTTGAAGGGCATTTTGGTTATTTGACAAAGGAAAAGTCAAAGTCAAAGTCAAAAGGCAACCAGTTGACCAAAATATCAGAAAATTTACAGATGCCCAATAGATAGATTACTACTTATGGATCACAATGACGAAACACGGATTTTCCAAATTCAAATTAGATTTTTATTTATATAATTTTGAAGGGTGAAAAAGGGAAAAGTAATCATTTAAGGTACAAGGAGCTATTCAAAAATTTGGAGAAAAATATGAAAAATCCAGTGAATTATATAGTATTTGATAAAATTATTATCCAGTGTAAATTAAGGCGATTTTCCCGAAAATTGGGAAAAATACCCGAAAAATGCCCGGAAAATAATTATTTCAAAACTTAATTTTGGAAAATCTAGAGGGCATTTTGGAAAAAGGAAAAGGGCTTGAGAATCAGTGAAAAAATATAGTATTTTTCAAGACCCTAAAAGAATTTTGCTCTCCGATTGTACGTTTTCAGGGATTTCGGATAGGATAAATTAATCCTGTAAAATTTGAGAAAAGTAAAGGGCATTTTGGGGATAATAATTTTGCTAAATTCAAGATGAAATTATGGAGATTTAATGAGGAAGAAAATATCTTCAGAAAAGTAGAAAAAGATTTACCGGAATAAAGTTATGTTTACCGGTAAAAAGTGCAATCGGTAAAATTAACTGAATGGGATCCAGTTTGGTTAGAGTAACCAAATAGTTAGCAGATTTTTTTACAGTCATGATGACACCTTTTCATCCTCCAATGAGAATCAAGCATTTGTTCCTAAGGTGGGCCAATAATAGCCCTTAGATTGAGATGGAATTACAAGAACAAATCCTATCCTTCCATTACAATAATGCATGAATTCAATTCACCTCCAGCCCATTTTGCATGACTCCTTGCAGCTGGAAAGGAGAGAAAATGGCGTCATTTTGCAAGGAAGTAGAGGAGGAAAAAGCTTGGGGAAATCAAAGTGTAAGCTTCTACCCCTTGTTTCTATACATCAAAATGATCCTTGCAAGTTTCTCTACAACTTCCATGGATTAGTTTTTTTATTAGTCTTCTCTTTTGGAAGTTTCAAAGTTAGGGTTCTTGCAAGAGAAAGTGAGAAAGAGTGGGGTTTAGAGCCAATAATCATATGGAAAACACTTCTTGTGTTGTAAGGAGTATGTTGGTGTATAGTTTGTTGTTGTTTGGTTGTTGTTGTAAATTTTAGGATGATGAAACCCTAGGGGTTATGCTGCCCAATTTTCCACTTGGCATATGAGATCAAGAATCATGTTTTCCCTTGCATGAATGAGAGTTTGGAAACATGAATCAAGTGGTAGAAGTGATGGAAGTTGAAAAATTCATATTGTTGAATATGTGTGCACTGTTTCAGTCTGACTGGAATCCGATGAAAATGAATTCTTTTGATGATTTTGATGCTTATGGTGGATCCAAAATGAGTTTTTGTGTAGGTATACAAGTGTTAATGATTTTTAGATGCTTGTATATGAATTTGGAATTTTTGGAAGTTAAAGAGTAAATGCTGTGAAATTCATTTTCCAGAGGCAGTGTAATTGTAACGTGCTTTTGTGTGGTCAAATGTTGTCCAATGACCATGAAACTCTCCAGAATTAGAGTAGACTTATCAAGCTTTAATTTGATAGGTCATATGGGTTAATTAGACTTTTGTACTAGGAGATATGAATTTTTGAAATTGTGTCATGTTTCTGGAATAAAATTTGGAACAGTTTGTATTTGACCAAATTCTGGGAATGATATGGCTGTGATGATTTTTCAAAGTTTAGTCAACATGCAGACAGCTTTTGGTTACCATGCGAAATTAAGAGAGAAAGTAACCAAATGTAATTTGTAGGAACTACAAAGGTAAAAGTAAGCCTTTAGGGCTAATGTGGCCCATTGGGCATTCACTATTCATGGCTCTAATTATGTTATTAATTCCCTAGGGCCATAAAGTGACAAAGAAAAAGCTATGGTTAGAAGATTAAGGTACTTAAGGAGGAGGTAAAATCTAAAAGGTAGTGAACTTACTTGTATGTGTGTGATGTTTATATTGTGCATTGATTTGCTATAGTGCTTTACTAGATTATGTGAAGCATGTATGAATGAATGAAGCTCTGTTTTTATTTTTACTATGGCCATAAGTACATTATACAAAACATTGAGCACGAGCATTTCATTATGTGAACATGAGCCTATGTAAGGCAAGCATATCATACAGTAGCATTCATCCTACATGCATTGTTTGTAATGTTTGCTACTGGGATTCCTCGAATCTCATCCTCCCCCATTAACCATTTTAGGTACAAGTGCATCTAAGGTGAAAGTTTATGAAGGTTAAAGCAAGGAATATGACATGATTATGTATATGGAATTATGTTGTAATTATGTAGACATTTTGAGAATTTCTTATGTTATGTAACATGTGATGTGGACCCTACATGTAAGGTTGAGATATGATAGCTAAGAACTCCTCAATGTATGATCAAACATGATTAAGAAAGGATTAGAAGTTAGGGTTTCAAAAAGATGAAGTTTGAAAATGTTAAGTTTGACTTTTTATTAAAGTGAAGTAGTCAAACCCCTAACTTACTTTCCTTTCGGTAGCTCTTAAGATTCCTTGACTAATCCACCCATGGTTATTTCAGCTTTGCAATTCATTCTCATATGAATCTTTTATCATTTGAGGTTTTAAGCCTATATACTAACAGATAGTTCATCACGAAGTATCCTCAAACTTTGCTGCTAGTTCTATGACTTTATTGCTATTAAACTTGGGCTAGTTCATATTGGGAAATCTGTTGTGGTTACTCACATTGCTGCTGTTATGTCTATCCATCTATTTGGCTTACGTGTAATGATCATAAAGCCTTTCAGTAGCTCCAGTACTTCTGGTACTGTCTACTTTTCAATTTCTTTAGAAAATTAACCATAACTTATTCAACATCTGTAATATCCATAAATTTCTATGCTAGCTGAATGAAATGTTTATCCGATAGCTATGAATGAAAACAGAAATCAGAGGTAAATAGTACAGAAAGAAAGATTATAGGCAGCAAGTCAAAAGGATAGACTTGGTTTAGTACACGGAGTTCCGTACAAATTCTAGAATTAAGGAAAAATTGCCCAGAGAGATATGAAGATGGGAAGACCTTCAGGAAAGGGACCCATACGTCATTTAATAAAAGATCAAGGATATAAAGGTCTTTTAGTATCAAAAGTAAGGGCAAAATAGTAATTTTTGGAAAAGTAGAGAAAGTAAGTGCAAAATGGTAATTATGAGAAAGTTAAGAGGTATTTTGGTCATTTGACAAAAGAAAAGTCAAAGTCAAAGTCAAAAAGTCAAACAGTTGACCAAAATATCAGAAAAATTTACAGATGCCCAAAAGATAGATCTTTACATAACAGTCGCAATGACGTAACACGGATTTTCCGAATTCGGACCCGATTTCCGTCTACGGAATTTTGAAGGGTAAAAGAGGAAAAATAATTATTTGAAATATATGGAGCTCTTCAAAAATTTGGAGAAAAATATGGAAAATCCAGTGAATTATGTAGTAATTAATAAAATTATTACCCAGTGTATAATTAAGACGGTTTTCCCGAAAATTAGGGAAAATACCCGAAAAATCCCCCAAAAATAATTATTTCAAAAATTAATTTTGGAAAATCTAGAGGGCATTTTGGAAAAAGGACAAGGGCATGAGAATCAGTGAAAAATATAGTATTTTTCAAGGCCCTAAAAGAAATTTGCTCTCCGATTGTTCCGTTTCAGGGATTTTGGACAGGATAAAGTAATCATGTAAAAATGGAGATAATTAAATGGTACTTTGGGAATAATAATTTTATTATATTCAAGATGGAATTATGGAGATTAAATGAAAAATAAAATATCTCCAGAAAAGTAGAGAAAGATTTACCGGAATAAAGTTAAGTTTACCGGTAAAAAGGGTAATCGGTAAAGGTAACTGAATGGGATCCAGTTTGGTTAGAGTAAACAAATGGGGGTCAGATTTTTACAGCCATTAAGAGCACTTTATGATGGCCAATAATAAGAGGACAAGTGGCTTAAAGGTGGAAGCATATCAAACCCTTAGATCTACTTTAGTTACAAGATGAGATCCTAGCCATTAAGTCAT
>JANTPZ010138273.1:0-36679 GCA_025593235.1 Vachellia pachyceras
TGTGAAGCATGTATGAATGAATGAAGCTCTGTTTTTATTTTTACTGTGGCCATAAGTACTTTACACAAAACATTGAGCACGCAGCATTTCATTATGTGAACATGAGCCTATATAAGGCAAGCATATCATGCACTAGCATTCATTCTACATGCATTGTTTGTAATGTTTGCTACTGGGATTCCTCGAATCTCACCCTCCCCCATTAACAATTTTAGGTACAAGTGCATCAAGTGTAAGGAGAAAGTTTTGATGCATGAAGCAAGAAATTGTGCATGGATATTCACATGAGATTATGTTGTAATTATGTGGACAACCTTGGAGTGTATGTACGTAATGTAATATGTCTAATGAGCCCATGCATGTATGGATGTTATATGATAGCTAAGAACTCCTAAATGAATGATCAAATATGGTTCAAAAAGAATTAGGAGTTTGGGTTTCAAAAAGATGAAGTTTGAAAATGAGAAGTTTGACTTTTTATCAAAGTGAAGTTTGTCAAACCCCTAATTTTGGCCTGTTCCAAAATAGGGTAAATGAACTCCAATTGAGTTAACATTCTACAGAACAATAGTTGGCATTGTAAGGTTTAAAACAAGCCAAAGAACAGTGGATTTGGAGGTTTGTACAGAAAGTTATGATGTTCCAAATATTGAAGCAAATCACTGAAAAACCTGGGAAATAGAAAAATGACCAAATGAACAGTACTTTTTCACAAATTAAACTATGTCATTTGGGAAAGTTAGTGGCTCAATGAGTATTTTTCCCTTATAAAGGAACTTACAAGCTTCAAATAGAAACTGGAAGCACTCAATTTCGATTTTTCTACAATTAGTTATGAATTTTCAAAGTTGGCCCAAAAAAATCTGTGAATAGTGACGTGAATAGTAACCTTAAACTTGAAAATTTTATTTTTCATTATTTAGTTACTCTAGGTCACTAAAGGCCTAAATATGCTTCCAAATAGATATTTAATGAAGCTAAAGGTAAAGATTAAGGAGTGTCACATTTTTCCATTCTCATTTTGCTTCTAGGGCAAATATACTTAATTTTGGAATTCACACGGAACTCCGTGCCTGAACTTTCGGCCCTTAATCTTTCTTTCTTTTTTTTTTTGAGCCATCTACTTCTCGTCTCTAATTCATCATCTTAATCCTCATATTAGCCTTTATTTCACTTAGCATGAAAATTATGGATATTACATCTTATCTTATAACTATTGATTTGGCCTCTATGTCGGCTTACAGAAAAGGTGGATATTACAGCAGGAAAGGTTTGAGACCACTAAGGCCTTACATTCCTGCAAGATGGATGAGGGTGCATCAGTTAGCTGAAATGTATTAAAGAGGAAACGCAAGGGCATTGGATATAGTGAGAGGGCCTTGTGAATCTTGTTTATTGGGAAAGATGACTAAGGCACCTTTTACTGGATATAGTGAAAGGGCCACTTATTTATTGGGTCTCATACATACAGTGTATGTGGACCACTAAATACACCTGCCAAAGGAGGTTATCTGTACTTCATTACTTTTATGGATGATTTTACTAGATATAGTTATGTCTATCTAATGAAACATAAATTTGAATCTTTTGAAATGTTCAAACTATTCCAAAATGAAATGCAAAACCAACTTGGCAGGACAATTAAGGCCCTTCGATCTGATCGAGGAGGTGAATATTTGAGCCAAGAGTTTGTTGACCATCTTAGGAGTTGTGGGATAATCTCACAACTCACTCCTCCAGGAACACTACAATGCAATGGAGTTTCTGAAATGAGGAATCAAACTCTATTAGATATAGTTCGATTTATAATGAGTCAAACATATCTTCCACCTTCATTTTAGGGCCATACACTGGATACGGTTACATTTACACTGAATCATATTTTGTCTAAGGAAGTTGAAAAGACACCATATGAGATATGGACTGGGAAGAAACCAAGCTTATCTTTTCTCAAGATTTGGGGATGTGAGGTCTATGTTAAACTGCAGGCCTCTGATAAATCATCAAACAGATCCTCCAAATGCCTTTTTGTGGGGTATCCTAAGAAAACAAAGGGATACTATATCTATAATCCCACTGAACAGAAAGTGTTTGTTGTTCGAAACGGTGTATTTCTAGAAAGAGAGTTCATCTCTAAAAGAACAGTGGGAGTAAATTGCATCTCGAAGAAGTTCGAGAATCTCAAGACCTACAGAGCCACAGATGGAAGACAGAGAAGACTCACAAGATGTTGTTGAGCCTCCTAAAGTAACACAAGGCCTACGGAGGTCTGATAGATCACGACAACCACCTCAGAGATATGGATTTCTGGTTACTGGGAGTCATGATGTGTTGCTAATTGAACACAATGAGCCAACCACTTATCAAGAGGTTGTAGTATGACTAAACTCTGACAAGTGGCTAGATGCCATGAAGTCTGAAATGCAATCCATGTATGATAATCAGGTATGGACCTTGATTAACCCACCTTCAGGTGTAAAAACCATTGGGTGCAAATGTGTTTTTAAAGAGAAAACCAATATGGATGGCAAAGTAAATGTCTTCAAGGCAAGACTTGTTGCAAACGAATTCACACAAACCTATAGTGTTGACTATGATGAAACCTTTTTCCCAATAGCGATAGCCAAGTCAATCAGAATCCTTATTACCATTGCAGCATATTATGACTATGAAATATGGCAGATGGACGTTAAAACTGCCTTCCTTAATGGAAATCTAGTTGAGAATGTGTACATGACATAGCCTGAAGGTTTTGTGCATCCAGAGGACTCTAGTAAGGTATGCAAGCTTCAACGATCCATTTATGGATTGAAGTAGGCATCACGAAGTTGGAATCATCGTTTTGATGAAGTTGTCGAAGAGTTTGGCTTCATTTGAAACATGGATGGACCTTGTGTTTACAAGAAGGTTAGTGGGAGCACAGTTGTATTCTTGGTGCTTTATGTGGATGACATCCTACTCATTGGAAATGACATTCCTACCTTGCAGAGCGTCAAGTCTTGGTTAGGAAAGTCCTTTATAATGAAAGACTTGGGCGAAGCCACGTACATCTTATGGATTAAGATCTATAGAGATAGATCCAAGAAGCTTATAGGCTTAAGTCAGAGTACAAATATAGACAAAATACTGCATAGGTTCAGTATGCAGAATTCAAAGAGAGGATACATACCCATATCTTATGGCATCCTTCTCTCAAGGGATTTGTGCCCAAAAAACCAGATCAGAGAGATCAAATGAGTAAGATTCCATATTCCTAGGCTAGTGAATCCATTATGTATGCCATGTTATGTACTCGATCAGATGTCTCATTCGCCTTGAGTATGACTAGTAGGTACCAGCAAGATCCAGGTGAGAGCCATTGGACTGCTGTTAAGAATATCCTTAAGTACTTGAGAAGGACTTAGGCTTTATTCTTGGTATGCGGTGGTTTGGATGATAAACTAAGTGTAACTGGTTACTGATTGAGCTTTATTTGTATTAGTTTTCTACTTGAATTTCCAGAGTCTTAGAGTCAATTTTAGCCCATACATGACCCTTTTTGTGCTTAATTTGAGATTAGGTGTTGTTGATTTGGATTAATGTGATTTTGGGTACATATGCCATGAATAATGATGTTATTGTGCCTAAATTCCATCATGAGCAAATGATACTGCCAATATTTGCTATTTCATTTCAAGAACTTTGTACAAAAGGAAAAAGGAAGTAGTTCTGAAACATTTCACCGCGGTACAATTCAAAGTCACCGTGGCCAAAGTTCAATCAGCAGTCATGAACTCTCGGGAGAGGTTCGTTGCAGTAAATATTACGCATCATAACCAGAATTTTACTCCAGATGGAAAATAACCCGATCCAACTTTAGACATCCGACCCATAACAGTTTTATCATGCTATTTAGGGTATGATAGAAGGGAGGCTGGAAGAAGATGGTGCAGAAAAGAGAAAGAGAGGCAAAATCACTTACCATAATCCACTTTTCCTTCATCATCCACACACACAAAACCCTACTCCATCTTCATCAGCGTCTATCCATTTATCATGCCTCATCTCCATACTTAGCTCGTTTCCATCACCCATGAGGAGCTGAGTGTCTCCATCCTCTTGAAGATGAAGTGAGCTGGAGTTCGAAGTGCTAAAAGGGGAGTATTTGCTTTCAATTTGTAGTTACATTATAGATTACTTGGATTCCGAGTTGGACTTTGTAATTTGTGTGTAAATGCTTGGTCTCAGTTGAGCAAAACTTGGATTATTGAGTATTGAGTTGTTTTATGATTGACACAGTAGAATGGAGTTTGTGACACACCTTAACTTAACCTTTAGCTTCATCATAACATGATTTAGATTCATAAGGAAGCCTCACTTTGATCAAAAGGTCCAAAAGAAATGATTTGAAACTTTCAACTTTTTTGAAAGTTACTATTCACTGGTTTTATGACCAACTTTGAAAATTCATAACTAACTATATAAAAATCAAAATTGAGTGCCTCAAATTTCTATTTGAATCTTATAAGTTCCTTTACAAGGAAAAAATACTCATTGAGTCACCAGCTTGCTCAGTTGATACAGTTTAATTCGTGAAAAAGCATTGTTCATTTCATCATTTTTCTATTTTCCCAAGTTTTTCAGTGATTTTCTTCAAACTTTGAAACATCATAACTTTCTGTACAAAATTCCAAATTCAGTGTTCTTTGGCTTGTTTTAACACTTGTAATGTGAACTAGTTTTCTGTAAAATTTCAACTCATTTGGAGTCTATTTGCTCTATTTCCCGACAGGTCAAAATTAGGGATTTTACTAACTTAACTTTAACACTTAGCCAAACTTTTCAATTTCAAACTTTACCATTTGAAACCCTAACTTCTAATCCTCTTTTAGTTATACTTGATCGTGCCATTAGGGTTCCTTAACCATCACATATTAGCCAACCATTCATAGGTTTACATCACATATTACATGCCATACATAAATTCCAAAATGTTCATATAATTACAACATAGTTTCATGATCAAAATCATGACAACTTTCCTTGCTTCATGCATCATAAACTTTCTCCTTACCCTTTGATGAACTTGAACTTAGAAATGGTTAGTGGGGGAGGATAAGATTTTTTGAAATCCCAATAGCAAAGCTTACTAACATACATAGAAAATTTGCATGACATGCTTAAGTTCATAAAGTAATGTGTAACAATGTAAAATGTGTACCAAGCACATATCAATGCATATGGCCATAACATCATGTCCTCATAAACACATTTCAACAATGTCATAAAGTCATGCACATCATTAAAGTAATTTCACAATAATATTAGAGAAAGTTAGAAAACTTTGCTACCTTTGTTTCTTAATTCTCCTTTACTTTGAAACTTTTCTTGTACACTTGGAAAGTCACCCTCTTGAACCAAATCTTTGCCTACATAATGAACAATATAAGGGGCATTAAACATGACCATTTCAATTGCAAGAAGCAATGTAAAATTCCCTTAATCATTCCCTTGAATTTCCTAAACCTTAGAACACAAAATTTGTCTCTAAATTTTTCTAATGCTTCCATAAACTTGGGGTCACTTATACCCTACTCAAAAACTCATTTTGAATCCATTGGAAGCATCAAAATCATCAAAACAATTAATCTCCACCATGTTCTAGGTCAGGCCGAGACCATGCACACATATTCAATAATATGGATTTTTCAACTTCTAACACTTAAACAACTTGATTCTTGTTTCCATACTCTCATTCATGCATGATAAAACTTAATTCTAACTCTCCTACAACAAGAGGAAAATTGGGCAGCACCTCCCCTAATAATGTATGATTTCCCAATTTACAAAAATCATAAAAACAACCACCAACAACCACAATATATATATATATATCAATATGCTCCTTACAACAAGAGGAGACATTTGCAACCACTTGATGACTTTAAATCCCTCTCTTTCTCACTTTTCTCTCAAGAACCCTAGGTTATGGAACTTGAGAAAGAGGGCTCAAAATAGATTTTGAAACCATGGAAGTTGCAAGGAACAATTCTATGTATATCTTAAGGTATCATGCTTACTACCTTTGATTTCCCTTGGATTTTTCTCTTCTTCCTCCTAGCTTCAATCGCATCTTTGCTTCTCTTTTTTCTGCCCAAAAAGTTGGTCCTAATAGCTGAAGATGGAGGGGAATTATTTGCTTTATTAATGCATGCTTAATGGGTTTAATGGTTAAGATTGCATCTTGTAAAGTAAGCTTAATCTAATGGTTGGCAAGAAGCCACACATGTGCCAAATGCTTGCTTCTCATTGGATCCCAATCGGTTACTTTTACTGATGGCACTTTTTATTGGTAAACTTAACTTTATTCCGGTAAATCTTTTTCTACTTTTCTGGAGATATTTTCTTCCTCATTTAATCTCCATATTTTCATCTTGAATATAATAAAATTATTACCATCAAAATACCCTTTACTTTTCTCAAATTTTACTACCACCAAGATAATAAAATTATTATCACCAAAATATTGTCCTAAATGTCCCTGGTCGGTTGTCTATGTGGGAACAAAGATATAGTAAGACCAGTATGACTTTTACCGGGTGATGATAAAGGCTATAATCAGGCATAAGGGTTTTCATGTTGAGGAATGTGAGTGATCAAGATGGAATTTATCCCTCACATTAGTTGAGAGATATTACTGGGCCCCTCGATGAGTGAGTCTGAGAAATATATGGCCATATTGTAACAAAATTGGTTTTCGTTTCTTTAATCAGGCAACTCAGGGATCGTAAAAGTAATGGTCGTGAATAGGAGGACGATGTCATCCATGCCTCATCCTTGACCGAGATATCATGTGACAAAAGGGACGTGATGTGGTTGCATAAAAGGTTGCGTCGTGTTAACGATCCCAGTATGATTTGGGTAGTCTTAATGTCTTACTAGAGACCACTTGCGACTTGTGGTGAGTTTAGCCCACTGCCAACTTTATATGGGCCTACAGGGTCGCACGCAAGCATAGCCCAACATGAGCTTTATTTCTGGGGTTTATTCAAATTTTTAATATATATATAGGTTAAAATTCAAAATTGCACAATATTATGTAAATAATATTTGTGTGTGTTAGTTTAATATATATATTTTAAAATTCAAAATTTGAAATAACTTGCATTAATTTAATTTATAAGGATAAATTAAAATCGTTGGCTCATTATTTGGATTAATTAAATGGATATGATTTGATCAGATCAATTTAATCCAAATTAATATTGCAAAATTCGAATTTCACATTTTGAAATTTTGAATTTCAAGATTAATCAAGATTAGATCTTGAATATCTTTTAAATTTTAAATTTTGAATTTCAAATATTAATTAAGATTACATCTTGAATATCTTTTGAAATTCAAATTTCAAGATTAGATCTTGAATATCATTTCAAATTTCGAATTTCAAGATTAATCAAGATTAGATCTTGAATATCTTTTGAAATTCAAATTTCAAGATTAGATCTTAAATAACATTTCAAATTCAAATTTAAAGATTAATAATGATTAATCTTGAATATCTTTTTGATGCACTCCATGAGCTCTATAAACATGAGTGCTCGTAAAGAGTAAAGGCATCTCATTTTGAATTTGAATTCACTTTTGAGCAACAAAACCCTAGGAAGAGAAAGTTGAACGAAGAGGCGCTAGCATGCTACCATTGTTGGAGACTGTTCATGTGGATACTGGTAGAGGGAGGCGATAAAAGAAACGTCGGCTCCTCGTGATTGGAAGCAAGAACGCAGAGTGTTGTGGAATTTAAATAGATCCAGTCACAAAGGAAGGGATGATCTCTCGAAATGCAAAAGGTACGCCTTCATCTCCTCGATCTAAATGCCTTTGACAGATCCGTATTTAGGATTAGAAAATTTTAAATTCCACTGCGTGTACGTTATGATCCCAATATTGAAGAGGGAGTTGCAAGGAGTAGAAATATGTAAAGAGTTTGTTGTTTAGATAAGTACCTTAGGTTGTATGAAGCTTTCTTTCCTCTTCTTATTCTCCCAAAAATGGTGAAATTTCAGACCTTGGAGGAGGGAGAAAGTGCGTCCAAAATGAGAAGAAAGAGGAGGAAATGTTGTCTTAAAAGTGCCCTTGAAAAATTGAATAGCTAGGATTAAAATTTAATCACTATGTTTTCATGAATGCCTAAGATCTTGCCACTTGTCACTCTTCTTGTGACTCCCATAAAGTAGCACTTAATGCTCTCAACCGCCCATTAATGATATGTACTTGGCCTTCTAGAAGCTTAGTTAGGCTAACTAAACCATTTGCTATCAAGGTACTTGATCTGGTTACACGTACTTCAATAAAGTATCCTTTAGCCGGATAACTTCCCTTTTTACTTTTTCAGATACTTTCTCTCTCATGTGGTGCCATTCCCTAGGCCACCTTGCTTAGGTTGCGCCATGCACTTCCCAAAGTACCCTTGGCTTTCCTCATAATTCGTCATGGTTCCTTGATTCCCGTGAAAAACCATAAAACGTGCTTCCGGCGGCTAGGGCATAAAAAATTTCTAGAATTTTCCTTGATAATCCACCCTTATCCGTTCCTCGAAACTCTTCCCGGATTTTCCGTAACTAATTTTATAAGAAAAACCTTTTTCAAGGCTTTTGGGTACTGTTATTCTCCGTAATAAGAAATTACCCGCACCGGATATTGGATAATAATTTTATTAAATACTTGAGGACCCAACTAAACTTTTCTCAGTTCGGGTATCCGACATTTGAGGACTTCTGCTACCTCAAATAATTACAATCTCGGTCGTCTAGACCGTCAAAATCCCTTAATTCCGAAAATGACATTATTTGTCTTACTTCCTTATAATTACAAAAATGCCACTAGCTTTTCTACTTTTGCCATAATTACCAAAATGCCATTACTTTTTTTACTCTTCCTTAATTCCAACTTTACCCTTGGTCAACTTTGACTTTTTGGCCAACTTTGACATTTTGGTCAACTTTGACTTTTTAGTCAACTTTTGACCAAATTATCAAATTGTCCTTACTATTTGATGACATTTTGTACCCTAGGCCTTTTTAACCAAAATGACGATTTTACCTTTGCCATTTGTGCCAAATGAACATTTTGCTCTTTGGTCATTCTTACTTAAAATCCTTAAGACTAGGGAGGTATTTTTCTTTCTATATTTCCATATCTATGGGCATTAACTCAAACCATGGCTATCGGTTTAGTCTTCATTTCCAATTACCGGAATATGTGGATATTACAACTCCAAGGTTCCCAATAAGTGTCTACAAAAACCACACATAAATTCTATCAATATACTAATTTATCCTATCTTATTAGTGGATTCAAATGTACTCTAATACCTAAGACTACCCTTTATAGCCACATATTAGTCAAATATATAAGTTACCTTATTTATTCTATGAGAAAAAATATTTTTATATGATATAATTAAATTTTTTTTTATAATTTTACAAGTTCTTTGAATTAATGTCTTAAAAAGTGACTTTTATACTAACTGACTTTTGCAAGACAAAGTTAGGATAAAATTCATTTAGTGTAATACTCTTGTTTAACATAACTTGTTTGACTAGACTAACTGATCTGAACATTCTTCATAGAGTTATTTACCAATTTAAAAAATGTTTCTAGTGCAAAATTGTAGGCTAAAAGAAGTAAAAACAAAATACATAATCAATTTTTTTGGAGTTCGAGGATAAGACTTCAATACTCGAGTATTGCTCAAAATACTTCAAAGAAAAGTTCAATGCTTTAACACAATACTCAAGTATTATCTGAAAGTATTTGAAAAAGAATCAAATACTCGAGTAATGAATCTCAGGGCTTGAGTATTGATAATGCTTCCTAGAAATACTCAAGTAATCTGAGCAAGTGTTGGAAAATATAAGTTTTGACAATTCACATTACTCGGGTGCTGAATCATTGTGCTCGAGTATTAGTAATGTTGTAAGTGAATGCTGGAGCATTGTAACAGATTATTGGTGAATAGTGAAAAAATTTCAGCCCGATGCTCGAGCATTGAAAGTCAGTGCTCGAGTATTCACAATGCTTGCAGTCAATACTTGCAGTGTCGACTTCCAGTGATGAGGGTTAAGTCACAATACTCGAGTACTGTTAAACTATGCTCGAGCATTGGCTCTGCTGGAAGCTTTTACTTCAAGTATCACTTAACAACATTGATAGATGAATCAATATTCGAGGACTACATTTGCAATGCTCAAGCATAGGCTATGCTATCAGCCAATGCTTGAAGTGTTGTATGACAGTGTTGAGAAAAGCTGTCAACACTCAAGCATTGAAACTTAGTACTCGAGCATTGGCACTACTTTCAGCCAATGCCTCGAGTGTTGACTTGAAGTGCTTTCAAAAACCTCAATGCTCGAGTACTGTAAACCTAGTGCTCGAGCATTGGCTCTACTATCAGCATTGTTTGTAAGCCCTGTTTTAGCCTAATGCTCGAGTACTGACCTGCAATACTTGAGCATTGGCATTACTCTATGCCAATGCTTGAAGTGTTTACTCAGATTATAGCTTAAAAACTTATCTTTGAAATAGAGTGCTCGAGTACTACATTCCAATACTCGAGATTGACAACACTTCATGTCAATACCTGGAGTATTACCTGGGAACACTAAATTTTCTTAGGTTTAAAACTTGAGATTTAAAAATCGTTCTGCAATCTCTCAGCACAATTTTGTTATCATCAAAACAAGATATCAACAACTTTTACATAGTATGATGACATTGTTGAAGGAGGAACAAGCCTCTAATGCTAATCAATTCAACTAAATCACCTATCTAATTCAGAAAAACTTAATGAAGAATGATACCAGATTTGCCTCAATGCAGAAGAGGATGGAGCAGTAGGAAACAAAAGCTGAAAACCTAAACTCCTATATCACTCATCTTTCTAATGACATGAGTGAGTAGCAAGGAGTAATGGTGCAACATCTTACTTTGCATACTCCATTTTTATATTATAGACTGATTATGAACCACTTTAGGCTATTCAAGGCTTAAAATTAGCCAACCAGGTGAAATTTTAAAACTTCGCAAAAATATTTTTTATCGTTATTGTTCACTTGGTAATTCCATATTTTTAGGCAACTTTGAAAAATCATAAATAAATCTTTAAAAAAAATCAAGTGGTTCAAATTTCTAATTGAAGATCTTTAAATTGTCTACAGGGGAAAAATACTCACTTATCCAAAAACTTCCCCAATTAATACAGTTTATTACATAAAGATGTATTGTTCATTTAGCCCATTTCCAATTTTCCAGATTTTCCCTCCAACATTGGAAAATCATAACTTTTTACCTACACATTCAAATTCAATAAAATTTGACTCATTTTAAAGTTTGGAATGTGAAATTTTTAACTGGAAAATTTCATAGCAATTGGACTTCATTTGCTATTTTTCTCTATTATTCAAACTTTACCTTTTATCAAGGGCTTTAGATCCCTTTTTGGTGCTACCTTACATGTTCAAATTCATCTCTTTCATACAAATCCTCAAATTCAATAATAATATAGCATGTTTGGCTATCAATACAATACATTCTTCATGTCTCATAGTGTATGAGTTTACTCATCAATTTTGCTCTCTTCACACTTGTATTATCTTGATCCCAAACCACTTGCCATGCATTATTTGCCATTAAAAATGCCTTCCCTCATCAAGAATAAAATGCACAGCACCTTCCTTATGGTTTGGAAATCTAAAATTCCAAATACAACAACAATCAACACAAACTATACACCAATCAATTCCTTAACTTTCATAGAGTTGTTTAGTATTAGTTATTTGATCAAAATCCCTCTCTTTCTCTTTTTCTCTCACCAAAACCTAACATTCCAGCGCTCCAAAATCAAGCATAATTCAATAATCTAGACCGACAGAAGTAAAGAGGAAGGTCCAAGGAGCAAGAATATGCAAAATATTGCATCAAA
This sequence comes from Vachellia pachyceras, assembly GCA_025593235.1. Taxonomy (NCBI): domain Eukaryota; kingdom Viridiplantae; phylum Streptophyta; class Magnoliopsida; order Fabales; family Fabaceae; genus Vachellia; species Vachellia pachyceras. The sequence continues at coordinate 11,963 of JANTPZ010138273.1, forward strand.
ACTCAACTTACCTTGGATTTCTCAGGTTTTTGCTCTCCTTCTTGAGCTTTCATGGATGTCACTCCTCATATCTCTTTGTTGCTGTTTAGGCATGAAAAATGGCTACCAAAGAGGTGTAAAAATGCCTTTAATAAAATACCAAAATGATCCAATGGTAAAGATTACTTCTTGCATAAATCATGTGATCTAATGATGGATATTTGGACAGCTCAATTACCCCCTTTTCAGCCCTTTTAATAAGCATTTATGGCCTAAGAATGGGAGTGAAAAGTCTGTTGGCATGTGATAAATTTGGGAGGTGACAAGTGTCCCTTAATCCTGTACAATTTGGACTGATAAGATAACTTTATTCTGATAAATTCTACTACATGTTTGAGATATTTATGGTGGGATTAGAATATACACACGCAGCGGAAGAAACAAATTTCAAAAGTTTTCTAAACCCTCTTTTAGATCTATCAAAGGCATTTAGACAGAGTAGTTGGTACAGTACCTTATTTTTGCAGTTCTTGAATTTGCAACAAGCAATAACCTTTTTGCGATTCTTGGAAATATGATCTCTGGGAGCCAATCCTCTTTGATCGCCTCCCTTTACTCGTATCCACACGAACAATCCCCAACAGTGGCCACGTGCTAGGGCCCTTAGTTTAACTCTCTCTAGGGTTTCAATGGCTCACTCAATCAAATTTGAAAATGCTTCTTTCTATTGCTCATGAGTCCTCATATTTATAGAACTCATGGAGTACATTATAATTCAAGATCAATCTTTTATTAATTTTGAAAACCTGAAATTGATAAGATATTCAAGATTAATCTTTTATTAATCTTGAAAATCTGAATCTCAAAAGATATTCAAGATTAATCTTTATTAATCTTGAAATTTGAATTTTAAAGGATATTCAAGATTAATCTTTATTAATCTTGATATTCAAATTCTGAAATTCAAATTTGGATTAATTTGATTTGATCAAATCATCTCTATTAAATTAATCTAAACAATGAATCAATCGATTAGTTTATCTTTATAAATCAAATCTGAATATAAATGTTAGTTATTTAATTTATCAAATAAATAAATATTAAAACTAACATACATTAACATTATCTATATAATATTAATGTAATTTTGAATTTACATAAATCATATATATAATTTGAAAAACCCTAGAATTAAAGCATGTGTTATGCTTGTTCTTGGATGCGACCCTGTAGGTCCACATGAAGTTTGCAGTGGGTTAAACTAAGTAATATCCCACAAGTCGCAAGTGGCCTTTAGCAAGACATTACAACTACCCAAATCAGATGGGGATCGTTATCATGATGCAACCTTTCTGTAACCACATCACGTCCCTTTTATCACACGATATCTCAGTCAAGGATGAAGCATGGATGATGTCATCCTCCTGTTCTTGACCATTACTTTCTCGATCCCTAAGTAGTCTGATCTAAGAAATGAAAAAATCCTTTTTGTTACAATATGACCATACATTTCTCATACTCACCCATCAAGGAGCATACTGATACCTCTCAACTAATGTGAGGGACAAATCCCATCTTAATCATTCACATTCATCTGCATGAAAGATTCATAAGCTCGATCATAGGCTTTATCATCATCTGGTCAAAGGTGACTTTTAACTAAGTCAAAACTTAGCGATTCTCATGTAGGAATCCATGATGATCTCAGGTCAAAGGACGTGGTGATGTGATTTCATATGAGATAAGATAATGACTTAATCTATGCAGATTTCTCATAGCGAGTTGGTCCAGCACCTTGTACTCTTACAAGTGCCTATGACTTTGACTCGAATCTCTATACCTTATCAAAGTCATAATGGTCTTACTTTATCTTTGCTCCCACATAGATAACCGACCAGGGACATTTATAATAATATTCATAATTTTGCCATGGACGTAATTATCACAATAAATATGCAAAAGCTATAATAAATAAATGGAGAAAATACATTAAAATAAATAATGTCTGAGGTACAATAATTGGCCCCTAGAGAACAATTTTCAACATCCTCCCACTTGCACTAGGTACAATCATTAATTTATCTAATTCTCATTGTCCTAACATCACTTGTACTAGGTTTGATAAGAGGATCAACAACATTATCTTCTCCATGTACTTACATATTTTGATATCACCTCTATCATTAATTTCTTTGATAAGGTGCTTCAAATGTGACCATTACAAGTGGCATAACAAATTTATGGCCATTTTGATTTTGGAAACCTTATGTTTCCATAAAGTTACTTTATGCTTCCGAAAACGCGTTTAAGCGATTTTTTGATTGTTAACCTGATTTAAGGTCAGCAAAATTCCCAAAATTCTTCCTGATACTCTCACACTTTTTCTTTCTTCAAATGACTTTTCGATAAGTCTTTAATTATTTTTTAAAGAAAATCCTAATTCAGAGTTTTTCAAGCCTTTTCTCTCCGATCAGGGAATTATTTATCACTCTCTCTTGGAAACAATTTTATGAAATATTAGAATCTTCAAGCTATTTTTCCTTGCTTTACGATTAGATATCAAGGCCTTTAGGCATTTTAAATAATCATTTTTATCTAATAATTTATTTAGATAATAAAAAATTAAATGACCAATAAAATTCCAGCAATGTATACACATGTCATTTTAGCCTAAACTGAGTTTTACTTGTTGATCATTGAATTTTTCTCTATCTGATGCTGACATAAAAATTTTTCTGATATTTTGGTCAAACTTCGACCAACATACCATTGGGCTTTTTCATAATTACCAAAATGCCCTTGGTCTTTTCTTAAAATGATTATTTTGTCCCTATATTTTCAAAAATGACCATTTGGCCCTTGTGTTTTCTTTATTGGCCAAATGGCAATTCGGGACTTCTTTTCATCTTGTTTCTTTAAGACCTTTACTGATCTGCAACCTTCGTTTAGCCTTCCTTTCCAGTCATTGATATTTGGGATATTACATTTCTCCCCGTTTAAAATAAATTTCATCCCTGAAATTTATCTATCTTGGTCAAATATGTAATATCTGCATTTTTTTGTAACTAGAATAAGGGCCAAACAAATAATAATGAGTTGGAGTAGGGTCCATAAGTTAAAAGGTCTAAAGGAAGATTAAGGTGAAATTTTAGAGATTAAGGATGTAATACCCTTAGTTTATACCATTTAACATATCAAGCGGCAACATTTGAAATCACTTTTGTTGGCCATAACTTATGAAGAATGAAGTTTGAAAACTTTGCTTTCGTATCACTATTCATAACCTTTTAAAAATGGCCTTAACTTTGAAAACCGTAACAAATTGTAAAAAAATAAAAAATGCGTGATTCCAAATTATATGGGAATATAATTGGATAAATTGAGAGGAAAAATGAGTTTTGGACATTTTAAATTCAAAATTATGTCCAGTTTTTATTTTAAGTTACTGTTCATTTGGTCATTTCCTATTTTTTCAGTATTTTTACCTAACTTTGGAAGGGCATATCTCTTAACACGGTTATCAGATTTAGATGAATTACCACTCATTTCAAAGAGACAAATCATATTTATTTGATGGTAAAACCTCATATCATAACTCATTCAATTTCTTCAAAATATTCAGTCAACTTTCGGTCCAAATTTTGTTGAATTTTATTTCCCATTTGTTCATACTTGGTCCATTTGAGGTAGGGTTGCTTTAACATGCAATATTAATGTTGTTGAGCATTTTGTCCTATTCTAGCATGCTTGCAAATAAAATCTTCTACTACACATGCTATTAATTATAATCAACACATAATACCCTTATGGCATTTACAACTTTCCACAAATGCTTATCAATCACTTACCACATCCAAGCATTCTCCTTATTTCTTTTTCTCTTCTTGGATAAAGCTAGCTCTAGGGTTTGGTTATATTGATAGGGTAAGATTCTTGAGAATCTTAGTAGCAAAAACAACTATTGTATATTCACATATCATACATTGAAAACATACTACATGTTTAACTTAACCTTAAAAATAAAATGCTATGCATACCTCATATGTTACACAACATAGCATAGAGACAAATCCTTATCATGTCATAACCTTATCATTCACACCATGGCATATTAACCAAATCATAGCAAAGCAAGTAATTATGCAATAAATACTATGAAATGTAATTAAAACGATAATTACTAAGCTATCTCTTCTCCTTGCTTTTCTTGGTCTCTTGGGTGTCAAGTCCCTCCTTTCTAATCTCCAATGGTCCTAGATAACATCACATATAAATGAACAACTCATTAAAATCATTGATCCCATCACTACATAATTATTCTTAACTTGCTCTCTTTAACCTTAACTTTGCATCTTTATACCCTTAGGCTTAAATATTTATCTAACATGCTTCTCCATTATAACTTTGCATATAGATTTCACTTTTAATCTCAAATAGCTCAAAAGAAATCTTCTTCTTTATTAATAACTCAAAACAGCCACAAAAGGGAGTTATTGCACAAAATTCCAATCTTTGTTCCTAATGCTTTCAAACTTGGTTTCTTTACTTGTACCCTACACAATTTTTCATTTTAAACTCATTGTGTAACACCTTCCTTAGCATGCTTTACTTTATATTAGAGATTAATTATGAACCACTTTAGGACCATCAAATGCTTAAAATTAGCCAACCAAGTGAAAATTTAAAACTTTGGTCTGAGTTATTGTTCATGGTTATTATTCACTTGGTAGTTCCAGATTCTTAGCCAAATTTAAAAATTCATAACTAATTCTAGAAATATTAAAATTGAGTGGTTCGAGTCTCTAAATAAAGTTCATGAAGTCCTCGACAGGTTAAAGATATCCCTTTGATCAATTTCTTAACCAATTAATATAGTTTATTACGTGAAGAAACGCTGTTCATTTAGTTATTTTTCCATTTTCCAGCTTTTCCCCTCAACTTTGGAAAATCATAACATTTTATCTACACATCCAAATTTACTAAAATTTAGTTCATTTTAAAGCTTGAAATGTTTATTATTTAATTGGAAATTTTCATATTATTTGGATTCCATTCGCTATTTTTCACTGTTACCCAAAGTTTGTTTCTTGTTAAGAGTTTTGGAGCCCTTTTTCAATAACTTATTTGCTTGAATCCATTTATTTCATGTTTCCATTTGGTCTAGCTCTATTTCATACTTAACATATTCATAACATACGCACTTAATACAAGCATTCCGCAAGCTCAACATGAATTAGAACACATTATGACCATTCAGATAATATGATCCTTTCTTGCTTTCTTGAACTTTAGGGATCTTCCTCATGCTTATTCCACCTTTCCTTTATCTTTTCTTGACTTTGGCCCTAGGTATGTTTCCTTTCTTGCTTTCTTGAACTTTAGGGATCTTCCTCATGCTTATTCCACCTTTCCTTTATCTTTTCTTGACTTTGGCCCTAGGTATGTTAGGTGATTGGGGAAGAATGAGATTCTTGTCATCTCAATAGCAAAGATTACTATACGGGATTATAAGTCAGTGAAATAGTGCTAATATACGATATTCAAATAAAATTAAGGTTTTCCAATCAATACGGGATTATAAGTCAGTGAAACAGTGCTAATATACGATATTCAAATAAAATTAAGGTTTTCCAATCAATACGTTCAAAATGCACAAACGATCCCTCCATCCTACTCCATATTACTCCATCACGACTCCCCACTTGAGTGTGAATCACAATAATCATGGCCTCCCTCCTGGGTCTAGGCTGACTCCCCACTAAAGTGTGAATCACAATTAAACTGACTCCCCACTGAAGTGTGAGTCACAATAAATCATGGCCTCCCTCCTAGGTCAAGGACGACTCCCCACTAAAGTGTGAGTCACAATTAGATCGACTGCCCACTAGAGTGTGAGTCACAATAAATCCTGGCCTCCCTCCTAGGTCTAGGCTGGCTCCCCACTAAAGTGTGAGTCACTATTAAACCGACTCCCCACTAGATTGTGAGTCACATAAATCCTGGCCTCCCTCCTGGGTCTAGGCCGACTCCCTACTAGAGTGTGAGTCACAATAAATCCTGGCCTCCCTCCTGGGTCTAGGCTGACTACCCACTAAAGTGTGAGTGATAATAAATTCTACCACTATGATTAGTAGTGGAGTAACCGCGGATAAATTCACAATACATTACACAAGTCCCATCATCACACGATCACCCAACTACTTCCATGCAATCTAATATGTCAATTCCCCACAAATGCATAGATTCACAATATATTAGAGATAAAGATCAATTATGAATAGTTCATCATACATATCTCTAAGAAAAACATATCATTTATATATATAAAGAAAATACTTCCCACTTCCCTAAAGTTGAACGTATAAACAAAGAGATAAGATTCATAATATATAACTAAGATATAGAAAATACCTTACAATCCATGCAAGCATATAAAATGAATTAACCATGTTTACCTCAACTCCAAAATGCTCGAAAGCACAAGCCATAAAAGTATTAACCACACTTAAATCAATCTAATTGATCCCAAAAGAACTTCTACACCCAAAAGGAGCAGCGCCATACAAGAGAGAGATAGGAGAAGAGAACTCTGACGGATGCATAACATGAGGGGGCGTGAGGGACATTTAAATATTACCTCTCACATGGTCAGATTTCTCCCTTTTTGATTTATTTACTTTTCTTTTATTATTTTTTTATACACCCAATATCACACATAATCCTCATTGATTTGTATGGATCACATTATCATAGATTCTTTTTTATTTAAAAGATTACCTAACAGATTATATTATTATTTCTAAATAATAAACAAATCCTTTGAATAAATAATTATTTCTTAAAGATAATCATATCCTCTAAATAAAAATTAGGATGTTACACATAATCATCATTTATTTTCTATCTAGTTATGCATGAATATAACATAATGCACTATGAAAACACTTTTCACATAGCCATAGCATATCATAAACGCAACTTTACATATTTTCATAGCATATAAAGAGCATATAAAATAGCATAATGAATAAATAACAATCAATGAACATATTAAGGTAAGGATTAATAATCTTGCTACCTTGATTTCTCAACTTGTGCCTTAACTTTGTTGACTTCCTTCTTTTTCTTTGGAAGGTTTCCTTTGCCACTTAATGTACTACACATACCACAATGCATTTGGCATCAATATTAAGCCATAACCATTGCATTAAAACACACTAAAACCTCCCAAGACTCCTCTTGAACCTTAAGGGTCCTTAAACCTTAACTTTGCCAAAATTGTTTCTAATGCTTCCAAAAACATTTTCTCACTTATACCCTACATAATTTTGCCTTCTAAATCCATTAGAAGCATCAAAAACATCAAAATCACATTTCTTCTAACTGTTCTGAAGTTGGCCGAAAATCTCCATAATAAGGGAAAAGTGATTTTTCATTTCTATCTTCACAAACATTCATAGACACAATCCTAAACCATTTTCCCATGATCATTTGGCATTAAAATATCACTTCCCATGCAAATGGAAAATTGGACAGCACCTCCCCTAGGGTTCTTGATTTCATAAAATTCATACAACCAACAAAACAACACAATATATACATAATCAACTCCTTATCATACAAGGGGTGATCTGCCACCAACTATTTCATCAAAATCCCACTCCTTCACATTTCTCTCTCACCAAAACCTAATTTTCCAGCAAGCAAAAGAGAGCAAAATAAAAAATCTAAACCGATAGAAAGGTAAGGAAAGCTCCAAGGATCACAAATATGCTAAGAGTTACAAGAGAGCCCAACTTACCTTGGAGTTTTTGGAACTTTTTCTCTTGTTCATGGCTGCACATATGGCATCTTCATCTTCTATTTTTCATCTTGAAATGTTGTGTAAAATGGTGAGGAAGATGAAGGAGAATTGCCTCTTTAATTGCATGAAAAATTGGATGGATGGCTAGGATGTAAGCTTGCTTTAATGAATTGATCCAAGGGCTCATGTTTAGCCAACATAAATGAGATTTTTATGCCCTTTAATTGGAATTTATGGACTGCAAACAAGAGGCAAAAATCTGCCCAAATGTGCCAAAATAAGATGGTAACAAGTGTCCAAGATCCAGTACAACTTACACTGATAAAGTAATTTTGTTATGATAAATTTTACCACTAGTTTAACCTAAATTATAACAACTTTTAGCCTTCAAATATGGCTAAAACAAGTGGCATGATTCATCATGGTAACAATACTATTTATTAACTTTATATTTCCATAAAGTTACTTACGCTATTGCAACACCAATAGAGCAACTTGTAGATAGTTAATTGGATTCGAGGTCACTAAAAATTCCCAAAATTAATACTGAGATTCTCACACCTTTTCTTTTCTCAAAAAGCTTCCCAAAACATTTTTAATTAATTTTTAATGAAAACCCCAAATACAGGGCTTCTCCGGGCCTTTTCCTTCCTATAAGGGAAATCGCTTTTCTCATATTTCGGGTAATAATTTTATAAAATACAAGAAATTTCAAGCTAGTTTTCCCTACTTTGAGATCAAATGCTTCAGGCCTCCTAGTACATGAAAAAATTATTTTTGGCTAATTATTTAATAAAAATTCCAAAAATTAAATGACCTTTAAAATTCTCTCAACCGAAAACTATGTCAATTTAACTGAAATCGAGCTTCACATATTGATTAGTAACTTTTCCTCTATATTTTGGGCATCTATGAATTTACTGATATTTCAGTCAAACTTTGACCAAGTTGACTTTTGACTTTGGTCAAATGACCAAATGCCCTTACACTTGCCCTTACTTACCATAATACCCTTACCTTTTTCAAATTCCATTTTTGCCTTTATTTTTAATGACATTTGGGTCCTTCCCAAAAGGTCACCCATCATGTATTTCTCCAGGCTAAACAGGCTTAACTGCAAAGCTCTAATGGAATTCAGTACATTAGGGCTAGGTTGACTGTGATCTTTCCAATCCATTACCTTTCTCTTTTCACTTTTTGTCCCCTTATCAATCTATAGCCCATCGTTTAGCCTTCCTTTCCAATCATTAAAACTTGGGATATTACACATTGGAAGCATCAAAATCATCAAAATCACATTCCTTCTTCCATTTTTCATACAAGCTGAAACAGTACAGAAAAATTGTCACAAATGATTGTTCAACTTCTCTTTGCTTGCACATGCATTATCCTGCTTTTATACCACTTTTCTAATCATTACTCAACATAAAAACATTCATCCTTATACTTAATTTCATGCAGCACCTCCTCTTATGGTTTAGAATTAAAAAAAATTCATACAATCATCAACTAACTCAATCCAACCATTACATAAACAAAATAGAAGAAATCTTGGCATTTTGCAACCCTTAATGACATAATTAAACTTTAATCCATTCTTAATTCATCATTAACCTTCATTAATCCATTTCTAATCATGGATGAACTAATCATTAATCAAGGTAATTAGAGATTGAAAGAGATTACACTAACCTTAATCTTGCTCTTAATCCTTTATTAGGCACCTTGGTCTCTTTCTCTCTCTTCCTCTCTTACTCTCTCTAAAATTAATTTTGCAAGAGCTTCCCTTCTTGAACCACCCTTACATAAAATTGAAGAGGGGAGATGGGGTATTTATAAGCCTCCAATTTGCTAAATGATCCTTGAACTATTTAATATTTACAATAGGTGTTGGCACAATCTTAACCCTTGATTTTAATCACCTTATAAATGGACAAATCCTATGCATCAAGAGTATGATCTTGCTATGTGTCCGTGTGACTCACAACTTGTGATGTCATGGCTTATGTCATGTTAGGGTTTCTTCACTTTTGTTTTACTTAATGGCTAAGTAAAGGTGTTCTGGGAATTCTTTTCGGGAACTTTCTGATCACTTGCTCAGTGTAACACCTTTAAAAATTCCCATTTAATTACAGATAGTTCTTTAATTTTTCTCAACTTCAAACTCTTTCTAGAACTGCTCTATATAAATTTTCGGGCATTTTCTTTCCGTTCTAGTAAACTAGTTCTGACTTTATATTGGAAATAATTATATAAAATACTAAAATTCCTGAGCTATTTTTCCTTGCTTTGAAACCAAATATTTGAGGCCTCTGGATATTTTAAATAATTATATTTATCTAATTATTTATTAAATATCCAAATATTTTAACTTTTCAAATTCCCATAAAGGTTATTTTTGTCAATTCAACTTGAGCCGGGCCTTAATTACTTATCAGTGAATTTTTCTCTACCTTTGGGGATTTTTTTAGTTTTTGATATTTTAGTCAAACTTTGACCTAAAGGTCCTTTGACTTTTCTTTATTTACCAAAATGCCATTACTTTCCCAAAATGACCATTTTATCCTTACTTTTTCTACATTTTGGAAGATGACATTTTTGTCCTTCCTTTCCTTTCTACTTTCATATTTTCCTTTTCCTTATTCTTTCTACTTCTGTATAAATTCTTCCTTTCACTTTCTTTTACTGTAAACTTTTCTTTGCTAAGCCAAATTCTACATAATTCCAGGAAATCATTTTACCTGGCAAGAAACTTATCAAAAGTAACATATCTCATTTAGGCTCACTCTTAAACTATTAGACCCAAAATTTGGGATATACCAAAGGACCTAAGTGTACTGAAGTGAAACTTTGAAAAGATAAGGACATAATTGTCATTTTCGAAAAGATAGGGACATAATGGTTGAGAAAAGACAAGGGCATTCTGGTAATTATGAAAAAGGCCTAAGGGCATTTTAGTCAAAGGTTGACCAAAATATCAGAAAAATTCTTATCTCATCATCAGATAGAGAAAAATTCACTGATCAGCAAGTGAAGCTAAGTTAAGGTTAAAATGACATGTGTTTCTATGGTGGGAATTTTATTGGTCATTTAATTTTTGGTTACTTAAATAAATAATTAGCCAACAATGATTATTTAAAATACTTAAAGGCTTAAGATGCCTAGTCCCAAAGCAAGGAAAAATAGCTCAAAAGTTCTCGTATTCTATAAAATTTTTTCCAAAAGAAAGAGAGAAACAGTTTCCCTGATTGGAAAGAAAAAGCTTGGAAAAACTCTAAATTTAGGTTTTGTTCAGAAATTAATTTATGACAATCCAGAAGGCATTCTGGAAAGAGAAAAATCATGATAGTATCATATGAATTTATGGAACTTTTAATGACCTAAATCAGTCAAGTGATTAAGAAATCACCAAAAAGCATTTTCGATGCGATAAAACTACTTTATGAAAATTTAAACTTTCAAAAAGAAAAATGAGGAGATCATATTTGGCCACTTGGAGGAGTCTTATTGAATGAGTAAAAAGTGGTTAAAAATATCATAAACAATTGGTAAAATATATTAGAACAATGTTATGTTACCAATGCAAGTTGGATAAGATGTAAAGGACACATGTCACATTTGTAATGCAAGGGACTTTAAGACCAGATTTTTCCTTCATTCGTCAGTTACAGTGTTGTGCACTTGTAGACTGAAAAAGAGAGGAAGAGGGCGTGAAAGAGGCAGCCATAATAGAGCAAAAATCTCCTAAAATTCATGGTAAAGTTGTGTTTTCATGCAATCTTTCACATATTCTTGCTCCTTAGACCTTCCTCTTCATTTCTATCGGTTTAGTTTCTTGATTTTTGGTGGAATATGGCTGCTGGAATTTTTGGTTTTAGTGATAGAAAATGAGAGAGGAGTTTAGATCAAATAATTGGTACCAAATAACTCTATCACTATTACAAAAGGTACTTTTTACGCCCTATTTTTAACCTAATGACGCCCTTTCTAAGGGAGGCGTGTATGTGAGGGAAGTAGAAAGTTAGGGCCTACGGTGCCCTATATCATGAAAGGCGCCGTAGTTAGACCTACGGTGCCCTATATTTGAAGATAGGGCGCCGTAGGGTAACCATACGGCACACTATATTGCAATATAGGGTGCCGTATATATTGTGATATAGGGCACCCTAAGTTGTACGCTACAGCGCCTTATATTCAAATATAGGGCGCCATAGGTGTATTTCTTTAAAAAAAAATCCTTGGTGGCAAAACTTCACGGTGCACATCACATGTAGATACTCCCAAACATTTGAGTAGACTCCAAATTGAACTCATGGAAAGCTAGAAAGATGTAGATATGAGCAAGATCTATGAATCTTGTGTTGGGAAGACGGCCATCATCATGGTTTCCTCGTCTTCCCCATTTGCGGAAGAAGACATTTATGGATGCCACGATCCTAAATGTAAGAACTTTTGTAAGTAAAAAAAGGTTACTGGTAGAGTTTAACATACGATTAAATTGCAATCGTGTATAATATTTGGAATCAAGAAAGTCAAGCTACCTTAACGGCAAGTCCTAGAGCAAAAGCACTCCCTTTCTCAACCTTGTGCTCAAATGGCTTCTGAACAGGATCATCTTCACTCAAAAGAGGCTCTTGAAGATGCTTAACTAAAGATCAAATTGCGCCTCCTTCAACAATCACGTTCACTACTTCTTTTGAAAGCACAATCATCAAACACCAAAAAGAAATCATCAATCTCAAACCACACCACACACACAAAACACACTCTCACGCATGTAAGAAATGGAGAGAAACGTAGTAGACGCTGCCAGAATGATCCATAAATTCCCGAGCAACCATAAGAAAGCAGAACAACGAGATCGAAAGACAAACTTGAAGGAACAAATTTTACCATTCTTGGCAAGCTCAGCAAGGACATGAGTGGCGCACTTAGCTGCGGCTCAATCGGACTCTGTCCATGAGAAAGTGGATTTGAGAATGCGAACCTGATCCTTCACCATGGTGAGCAATGCCTCACGGAAATCGCCAATGGGTGGCGGTGGAGCCGAGATCTCAGACTCCTCTTCCAATTTCTCCTCTAGCTTCCGCTTCTGTCCTTTTCCTCTCAGAGAAGCCCTAATCTTGGCGTCTCTAAAGCTCCCTGATCCTAAATGTAAGACATTTCATCATATCCGCAACCACCCTCCCTTCGATCACCACCTCAACCCCTTTCCTCCTTCCATCTTCCCCGATCAAAGGCGCTGCAACGCCATTAACCGATCTCCTTTTAACCCTGTTATTGTTCTCTGTGTACCCATTGATGGAACCACTGGCCAGAGCGGTGTCGGTGGTGACTAGGAGGAAAGCAGTTTCGAGTTGTGGTAGAGCGAGAGCGAGGACAGAGTGAACTTCAAATAACCAAGGGCGCCCTTTTGGTGCCCTATATTTAATATAGGGCGTCAAAGGGTGACTTATGGCGCCCTATATCATGAAAGGGCGCTATAAGGTCCACTTTTGACGCCCTATCTTTAATATTGTCGCCAAAAGGTGTCTTATGGTGCCCTATCTCATGAAAGGGCACCATAAGGCCCACTTTTGGCACCCTATCAATATAGGGAGTCATAAGCCCACTTTTGGTGCCCTAAATTGAAAGTAGGGCGCATAAACTCGAATCTCCATTTTTATAATTTCAAAAATGCCACCGCCTGCATTTTTTACTCCCTTTTTTAAAAAAGGACGTGAATTTCAGTAGCAAAAGAGAAGATGACCGTCAAAGTTAAAGCTGGAGATCAAATACCTTTGAGGGTATCCCCAGTAATAAAGATTAGGTCATTCTTCAAGGCTAAATAAGCCTAGTTGAAGAAATAGAATATCTAAAGATGGAAGGATAGTTATTGTTTGGCTTTAACCCCAAGTTTGAGTCAAAAGCGTCAGAAATTTTCTGTTTCCTATATAAAAGGAAAGATCCTATAACAAATAATTATAAAATTATTTTGGCAAGGGCTTGCGCTAGAGAAAGTAATAGGGAAACAGATGAAAAGATGAAAGTCAAGAGCCTAGAATTAATGACTCGGATGTGTAAATTTCGAGGATGAAATTTATTTTAAGGGGGAGAGAAATGTAATATTTACCATTTTATGTAAACTGAAATAGAGGTCAAACTAATAGATATGAGATAAGACAAGGCCCAAAAATGAAAGTACAGAAAGAGAAGATGTCAATCGACTAAAGAGACCCTCGTCAATTTAGTCCTAAGGCTTTGAGACAACTAAGAATGTAAGCCAGGGACATAAATGTCATTAAGTATAAAGACCAAGGGCAATATAGTCATTGGATAAAAAGGGCCAAACCAATAGTCAAAAGTCAAGTTAGAGCCCATAGATAGAAAGCACGACAAAAGTTGATGCCGATGGGCTGAATAACTCAAAGTAAGACTTGGCTCAGCGGGAGAAATTTTATGAGAACTTCGCAGTTAAACATGCTCATTGTGGAGCAATCCTAGGATGGGTGACCTACTGGGAAGTATGCAAAGGTCATTACACAAAAGATCAAGGGTGACAAAGTCAAGGGTAAAATGGGAATTATGAAAAGTTAGACAGTGTAAGGGCATTCTGGTCTTTAAGAGAAAGTGTAAGGGCATTTTTGTCATTTGACAAAGTCAAAGTCAAATTCAAAAAGTCAACTGTTGACCAAAATATCAAAAAATTCACAAATTCCCAAAAGATAGAGCAGAACTCACTAACTAACAGAGTTTTGACAGATTTCTGAAAATCGGCCTAGATTTTTATTTATAGAATTTTAAAGATTTAATGGTTGAAAATAATTATTTAAGGTATCAAGAGACCTTAATTAGTTGAGTTCAGGGCATAGAAAAATAAAGTGAATTTTATAGTACTTAATAAAATTATTGCCAAGTGTACGATTAAGGCAATTTCCCCGAAAATCGGGGAAAAGACCCAAAAATCCTCGAAATATAATTTATTAAAAAATTAATTTTGGAAAATCTAAAGGGAATTTTGGGAAAAGAAAAGGGCTAGAGAATCAATGAAAAATGTAGAAATTTTTAAGGCCTTAAAAGTATTTTGCCCTCCGATTGCTCGTTTTCAGGGGTTTTGGACAGGATAAAATAATCCTATAAAATTTGAGGAGATTAAGGGGTATTTTGGGGATGATAAATTTGTTATATTCAAGGGTAAATGTTGAGATTAAATGAGGAAGAAAATATTTCAAGAAAAGTAGAAAAAGATTTACCGGAATAAAGTTATGTTTACCGGTAAAAAGTGCAATCGGTAAAAGTAACCAAATGGGATCTAGTTTGGTTAATGAAACCATATTTTTACCATCAAGTTACAGCCATCATGAAACCTTTTTACCATGCAATGAGAAGCAAGCAAATGGCCCTAAGGTGGTGCAATCTTAGCCCTTGAATTTAATTGAAAAATCAAGATGCAATCTTAGCCTTCCATTCCATTTAAGAGGTGAATTATTAAATCATCATTTTTCCTTCATTTCTCCACCTTTTGGCCAACTTTCCATCTGCAAAGAGAAGAGGATGCCTTTTTGGTGAGGAAGAAGAGGAAAAAGCTTGAGGAAAATCTAAGGTAAGAAAGGAAGACACCTTATGGTATACATGAAATTGTTCCTTGGAACCTCCTCTTCAACTTCCATGGATTCAAATTTTGATTTGGTCTCTCTTTCTCAATTTTTATGCTTAGGGTTCTTGAGAGGGAAAGTGATAAAGAGAGGGATTTAGAGCCATTAATTGGTTGCAAAAGTCTCCTTCAATTGTAAGGAGCATATTTATGTATATATTGTGGTTGATTGAGATTGCTTTTGAGCTTTGTAAATTTGGGAAACCATGAACATTTAGGGGAGGTGTTGCCCAATATTCCACTTGATATAGGAGAATTAAAACCAAGCTTTACTATGCATAAATATGACTTTGGTCAAATTACCAAAATGCCCTTACATATTTTTATAATTACCAAAATACCCTTACTTCTTTACTACTCTTTTTCAAAATTCCAATACTATGCTTTTACTAACTTTCTAAATGCCATAATTGCTCTTTATATCTAAATGAAATTCATGCCCTTGGCCTTTATACATAACGACCATTTCACCCTTGGTCTTTTATGTCAAGTGACCATTTTACCTTTGGTCTTTATAGTCTGAAATTTCAAGGCTTTAGGGTTAAATTAATTGTGCTCTTTCCGATCCTTTATTATCTTCTCTTTCTGCACTTTTATTTCCGGGCCTTATCTCTTCTCATAACTTATCATTTTCGCCTTTATTTCTGTTATTGAAGTTATACACTACACCACATATCTAACATGGGAATTAACAAATATAAGTCAATATAATGCAAGGTACATGCCAAAGTTAGAAGTGTTGCTACCTTGGTTTGAACTTTCCTTGAAACTTGAAGGGTCTCTTGTTCGCCCTTCGAAGTTATCCCTTGAACAACTTAATGACCTACTTAATTCATAACACAATGGCCATTAATCTTAAGCCATTTCCAAGTTAAGAAAGACCTTGAAACCCCATAAAAATCATTTGGTAGTTTAAGTGTTCTTGAAACCCTTAAACTTGGAAATTCATTTCCAATGCTTCCAAAATTTTTTTTTTACTTCCACCCTACAAATTTTTTCATTCTAAAGCCATTGAAAGCATTAAAATCATGAAAAACCTACTCCTCCTATTAATTTTCTGAACTGGCCAAAACACAACATAAGAACACACTTGTGCTTTTCAAACTTTCTTCACATATGATGACATATTCTTGATCCAAAAACAATTGTCATGTATTATTTAACTCAAAAACACTTCCTCCTCATCAAATAAAATTTTGGACTGCACCTCCCCTAGGGTTCTTGATTTCCCAAAATTCATACAAGCATTAAACCATTACAAAACATACAGTAATCAACTCCTTAACTTGCATAGAGTTGTTCGGTACCAATTATTTGAGCTAAATCCCTCTTCCTCATTTTCACTCTCAAGAACCCTAACTTTGCAGCACCAAAAGGAGGCCTTAAATAAAAAAATATAATCCATTATAAGTTTAGAGGAGGTTGCAAGGATCAATAATATGTATAGGATTGGATGGTGGAACCTCTTATGTCAAAACTTTTTGAAGCTTTTCCTTCCTTCGTGGAGCCAAAAATGGCATCTTCATCCCTCTATTTTCAGCCAAAAGGTCATGCAAGAAATGAGGAGGAATAAGGAGAAATTTGGTTTATTAAATCTTCACAAAAGGAATGGAAGGCTAAGATCATTTCTTGAAAATTAAGTTGTGAACTAATGGATCATTTTTGTCCACCACATTAGACACTCAATCCCTTCTCATTAGCTGCAATAAAGGGCTGTAATTGGGGGTTAGAAATTTGGTTGCACAAACTGAATGAAGTGGCACTCTAGTTACTTGATCCGGTTACAACTTATATCGATAAAATAACTTTGTTCCGATAAATTTTTCCACTTGTTTGGGGACATTTATTTCTCTCTTTTAATCCACAAATATAAATAATTCAAGTGGCAATATTATTGTCCCAATAATATCCCTGGAATTCTCAAGTTTCCACAGGGTTACTTTTACACTGCAAAAATACCGATAAACGGCTTACCGACAAGTAAATGGATTTTAAGCCATTATAAATTTCTAAAATTTTCACTAATACCCTAACCCCTTTTCCTTTCCTCAAAATACTTCCCGGAATGTCTAAAATAAATTTTCAAAGAAAACTCAATTCCAGGGTTTTTCTGGCAATTTTCCTTCCGATCAGACTAATCGCCTTTATCGTATTCTGGGCAATAAATTTATTAACTACTAGAAAATTCATACTATTTTTCCTTAACTTGAAATTAGATGTTTGAGGTCTTCTGATATCTTAAATAATTTTTTTAGCTCACTGATATTTAAAATTCTCTAGACCGAAATCTAGGTTGAATTTGAAAAATCTGGCACACCATTTTGATCAATGAATTTTCCTCTATCTTTTGGGCATCTGTAAATTTTTTTGATATTTTGGTTAGCCTTTTGCTGATGTCTTGTTTTGATGATAGCAAAATTAATATTCTTTTGTTTTAAAGGAACTATTGTAACACCTTCCTTATCATGCTTTAATTTATATTAGAGATCGATGATGAACCACTTTATGGCCATTCAATGCTTCAAAATTAGCTAACCAAGTGAAATTTAAAACCATGCAAAAGTACTGTTCATATGATAATTCCATATTTTTGGCCAAATTTGAAAATTCATAACTATTCTAAAAAAATCAAAATTTAGTGGTTCAAGTCTCCAAATAAAGCTTATGAAGTCCTCTACAAGGGAAAATATCTCCTTGCTCAATTTCTTAACCAGTTAATAAAGTTTATTGCATGAATCAACACTGTTCATTTGGTCATTTTTCAATTTTCCAGATTTTTCCTTCAACTTTGGAAAATCATAATGTTTATCTACACATCCAAATTCAGTGAGCTTTGGCTCATTTTAAAGCTTGGGATGTGTAGTATTTAATTGGAAAATTTCACATCATTTGGACCCTTTTTAGATTCTTTTGCATTCTTTAATTCTTTCCTTTTATTCATCTAATTAAATTGCATAATAATAAAAGCATGCTTAGCCTATCCATACAACACATTCACCATGCTTTATAGTGTAGGAGTTAAGTTACAATAATCCAAAAGAGCACATAATCACTCAGACAAACTTTCCCTTTAGCTTGCCATTCAACTTTACCTTACCTTTTCTATTCCTTTGCTCTTGCTCTTGAACTCACCCTAAAAGATGTTATTGTGGGAGAAGGAGATTCATAGAATCCCAGTAGCAAATATCTCTAACTAACAAATTAACATGCATAATCATTGTTGTGCAATAAATAAAAGCCATGAACTTAAGCATGCATACTAACCTTACATCTTGAATCTCATATTTTGCCAAGGCATATCACCATCATCAAATATCAAACAAGAATTAGCATGCTCATACATCACTCAAAATAGCATTAGCATGGCAATTACAGAAACAACATTAATGACAATGTAAATGTAAAAGTTAGAGAATTTGTTACCTTGTTGGCTTAACTTTCCTTAATCTGTAATGGTTTCCTTTTAGCACTTTTGGAACTTTCCTCTTGGAAACATCTTGTTACACATTATATAATATAATTGGCATTAATTACAAGCCAATATCAATCACCAAAGCATGCTACAACTTGCTCGAAATCTTCTTGATTCTTGAAAGCCTTAAAACCCTTAATTTTGCTAAAATTGTTTATAATGCTTCCAAACTCCAACTCTCACTTATACCCTACACAAATTTTCCTTTCAAACTCAATGGAAGCATTAAAAAGATCACAATCAAACTCTTTCCCCACCTATATAGCAGCTGGATGGAAATTTCCATGATAAGGGAAAATGTGATTTTTCACTTATAGCTTCTCAAGCATATATGAACACAATCCTAAACCATTTTCCCATAATCATTTGGCATTAGAACATCACTTCTCTTACAAAAGAAAATTGGACAGCACATCCCATAAGTTCTTGATTTCCCAAAATTCATACAAGCATCAAACCATTGCAAAACATACACCATTCAACTCATTAACTTGCATAGAGTGAAGATACCCCTATGAGTTCAATAGCAAGAGGTACAAAGGAATGATTGGGTTATTGCTTTATCTCACAGTAAGCAGGCTAACATCCAATTTAGCATTGGGTTGTCTGCAAGGTATCAAGTAGCACCTAAGGAATCACATGTTGAAAATGTGAAGAGGATTTTCAGATATCTTGCTGGTACCGTTGACCTTGGAATTTGGTATCCAACAGAAGCAAACGAGCAATTGATTGCTTATTAAGATTCATACCACACAGGATACAAAACAAATAGAAAAAGCACAAGTGCTTAATGCCAATTCCTTGAAGGAGCATTAATGTCCTGGTTCAACAAAAAGTAATCAACAATATTATTATCCTCAACAGAAGCTGAATACATTGCTGCCACAAGCTATTGTGCTCAAGTGTTATGGATGAAACAACAACTTCAAGATTTTGGGGTGGTGTTCAATGAAATTTCCATTTACTATAACAACACCAGTACCATCAATCTTACCAAGAATCATGTGCATCACTCTTGGCCTAAGCATGTAATATCCAAAAGTTAGATTAGGCCTAATAGATTAAATTTTATAAGAACTCACAGTTAAGCGTGCTTAGCCTAGAGCAATGACAAGATGGGTGACCTTCTGGGAAGGACCCAAATGTCATTAAGCAGGAGAATCTAAGGGCAATATTGGAATTTAGAAAGAGAAGTAGGAAAAGTAAGGGCATTCTGGGAAATAAGAGAAAAGGCTAAGGGAATTATGGTCATTTAACCAAAAGTCAAAGTCAAAGTTGACCAAGATATCAGTAAAATTCATAGATGCCCAAAAGATAGATAAAAATCCACTCATCACAATGACGAAGTAAGTTTTTCCAAATTCGACCTAGATTTCCATCTAGAGACTTTTAAAGGTCAGTGAGCTGAAAATAATTATTTGAAGTATCAAGAGGCCCCATATATCTGGGTTAAGGGTGCAGAAAAATAATATGAGATTTCTAGTAATTTATAAAATTGTTACTCATAAGACGATGAAGGTGTTTTCTTAGATCAAAAAGGGAAAATATCAGAAAAACCCTGAAAAATAAGGTTTTCTTCATAAATTAATTACAGAAATTCCGGGAAGTATTATGAGGAAAGAACAAGGGTATCAATATGATTTCTAGAAATTTTTAATACCCTAAAATCCAATTACTTGTCAGTAGACCCTTTTTTGGTATTTTGACAAGATAAGATAACCCTGTAGAAACTTGAGGATTTCCATGGGTGTTTTGGGGAAAATATTTTTCTATATGAGCAAGTGAAATGTGGAGATTAAGAGAGGAATAAAAGTTATCACTAAATATGCAGAAAGATTTATCAAAATAAAGATACTTTTACCGGTATAAGTTGTAACCGAATCAAGTAACTGAATGGTAACTAATTTGGTTTGAGTAACCAAGTTTCTAGAAGCTAGTTACTCAACTTTTATGTGACAAAATGAGATCCAAGAAGGTTTCATGTATGTTGGTGAATTATGGACATTATCTTAACCACCTGAAATCAAGATGTGATATTGGCCATTATTCTTTTATGAAAGACTTATTAAACAAGATTTCTTCTTCTTCCACCCCATTTGGACATCATTTCTTGGTTGCAAAATAGAGAAGAGAAGACGCCATTGAAGAGAGATTAAAGGAGAAGAAGAGCCTCACAAAACACAAGGTAAGAAGCTAAAGCAACCAAACCTATACCTTTTATTGATCCTTGCAACCTCTTCTACCTTTCTAATGGATTAGTTTCTTGATTAAACCTCTCTTTATCAAGACTGAAAGTTAGGGTTCTTGAGAGTAAAAATGAAAAGGAGATAGATTTAGAAAGAAAGGTTGGATGCAAATCACTCCTTGTATGATAAGGAGTTGATTGATGTAAATATTGGTTTGGTTTTGTTATTTTATGAATTTTTGGAAGCTTGAAAAATAAGTGAAGGTGCTATCCAACTTTCTATTTTATAAGAAAGAGTTATTTTCAAGTTAAATAATGCATGAGAAGTGGTTCAGGATCAAGAATAAGTCCTTATATACCATAAAAGCTTGAAAAATCATATTGCTCTTCTTATTGGTGAAATTTGGCCAAATCTGTAAATGGATGAAGAAGTGTGATTTTGATGATTTTGATGCTTTCAATAGCTTTAAAATGAGAATTTGCGTATGGTGGAAGTGAGAAAATGTTTTGGGAAGCATTAGAAATCATTTAAGCAAGTTTAGAGCTCCAGGGTTTGTGAAAATTCAAGAGGAGGCTTACTTGATTGCAAAGTGTATCTTGCTTTGGTAATGGCTTGGATTAATAGGCATTATCTTATGAATTATGTAGGTAACTAATTAGTGCAAGAAACCAATTTCCATGTTAAGCAAGAGAGCTTCAAGATCAAGGGAAAGTTAAGTTCTCAAGGTAGCAAAACTTCTAACCCTAAGCAAAGTTATTGTGAAAATGTTTTATGAAGTATGCATGGATTTATATTGAATGTTTGTGATGATTAAAGTGTGAATATGTGATTTTGCATGCTACGGCGATATGCATGTAATCGTTTCATGTTGCACATTTTATGTTATCCTAAATTCGCACTTGTTTTTAAAGGTTACCATGCATTTTTTATAAGTGCGTTAGATAGTTTTGTTATTGGGATTTCCAAAATTCTCACCCTTCCCCCAACTAACACATATACGTGGAAGCTCAAGTAAGGGTAAAGGCAAGGTGAATGATGATTGTAGGAAGCATTGTGATATGTTGTTGCTTGCTAGGTTACTGTTATTACCTTACGAACATGTATATTTGCGAGAGACTATTTGTAAACCCTTAAACCTCTTCATGATAAAGTGTAAATGTATATGAATTCATGTGGAAGCATGGAAGATGAGTGATTATGGCAATAAGGGATTTTACAAATTTTTAAGAAAATAAAGTTTAAAGAAGTGGGGGTTCCAAGTACCATAAATCTTCCCAATTTTTTGAACAGTGAGCAAAAATAGCAAATGAAGTCCAAATGACATAAAATTTTAAATAATACACATTCCAAGATTTAAAAAGAGCCAAAGTTTACTGAATTTAGATTTGAAGATTGAAAGTTGTGACTTTCCAAAGTTAAAGGAAAAATCTGGAAAATAGAAAAAAGACCAAATGAACAGTGATTTTCCACGAAATAAACTGTATTGATTGGGCAACATTTTAGACAAATGAGTATTTTTCCCCTGCAAATAAGGTTATAAGCTTTATATAGAAATTGGAACCACTCAATTTTAAATTTTCTAGAATTAGTTATGAATTGTCAAAGTTAGGCCAGGAATTTGGAAAAATTGACCAAATGAATAGTGACCCGAGTTGAAAATTTTATTTTACTTCTTTAGTCAATTTGAGTTACCATGGCCCTAGAGTGGTTCAATAATGGTATAATATGAAGCTAGAAAGGTTAAGTAAGGAGTGTTATAAAGCACATCGATATACAACATCACTTCATTCCGGATCATGTGCAAAGGAAGGATGTCAAGGTCAAATTCATTCCAACTCATCTTCAAATAGCCGACATCTTCACCAAACTATTGGCTAGAGAATAATTCATGAATATCAGAGGAGAATTGGGAATGGTGGATCCCAATGAATTGTAAGTAATATTGATTTTTGATTGTTTTGATGATTAACAAGTACTAACTTAAGCATCGGTGTGTTTTGTTAAAGCTTTGTAGTGCTTGAGTGTGTACATGCAGTATTAATAGCAAAATACTCAAACACATGATCAAGCCTTGGAAGTTTTTGAAGAAATATTTGAGCACAAATGAAGTTATGCTAATTCTTGAGCAGTATGTGGAAACACAGGTAATGCTCAAGCATGAAAAGAACAATGCTCAAGTATTGGACCTTTTTGAGGCATCTGTTGATCTTCCAGCCCTGATGCTCGAGCACTATAAGACAGTACTCAAGCACTATAATGCAAAACTCGAGCACTAAGAGCTTATGCTCGAGTATTGGATAGGTTGTTCATGCTTATGTCCTTAAAACTTGAGCACTAAAAGCTAATACTTGAGTGTTGGCTGTTATGGTTCATATTTGTGCTTTTGACACTCGAGCACTGAGTATTAATGCTCGAGTGTTGACAATTTTGGTGAATTAAACCCCTTTTCCCGTCAGTACTCGAACCCTAGCTCACGAGCACTCTCAAATCCTCTGAATCCCAATTATTACAACTGCTTCCAAACCGTTAAAACTCTTCTCATAAACTGTTTTTTAGCCAAACCCCTATATTATTACACTTAATTATCATCCCTACACTCCACATTTTCCTAAATTCCTCAAGTGTCACCAATGGTACTCTCTTGCTCCATTCTATTGGTTTTGATCAATTTAAGCAATGGATCTTACCAAAACCACTATTGGGTTTCTCTTAAAGGCAAAAGACTGACTCTTCTACCCCCTCTCAATTTTCTACAACAACACGTATTCCACTTTAGTAAAGAATGATAAAGGGGAAATTATTTCTTACTCTATATTCACAAGAATGAGAGGGAAAAAGATTATCATTACTCCTGATTCATTAAATGACTTTCTAGAACACATGAATATATGGAGAGTTTGACTATCTTTTCTGATAAACAGATTCATAATATGTTGAGGCTATTGTGTTATATATCAGTTTCTCATTTGAACCCTCTGCCATGCCCCCCACTCTAGAGAGTTATTCACTACATCTATTCTATATGTTTAGTGAATAAAAGTGGGAATTATACTCATTTGGCTCACATTGACTACCATAATCTAGCATGAATCATGAAGAAGGAAAGAGAAGTATTGGAGAGTTGGTGTTTAATGAGATGTGGAGGTTTGTTTTCTCAGGTTCTAAAAGGATTAGAGTACCTTATCCCTGTTTGGTCTCTCATATCCTGAAGGAACTTGAGATTTGGTATATTTTGGATAAGTTTGCATAGCCAGTATAGTTTGGAGAGGATCAACTGCACTAAATGAATATCAACATCATGGATCCTCAGGCTCAACCTCAGAAGAAAAAGAAGAAGACCACTTCTGCAGATTCCCAAGGACAGGATGAGGCATGTAATATCCACCTTTTCTGTAAGTCGACAGAGAGGCCAAATCGATAGTTATAAGATAAGACAAGGCCCAGAAATAAAAGTACAGAAAAAGGAGATGTCAGTGGAATTAAGAGACCCTGATCAGATTAGTCCTAAGGCTTTGAGATTTCTAAGAATATAAGCCAAGGACATAAATGTCATTAAGTATAATGACCAAGGGCAGTATGGTCATTTGATAAAATGGCCTAACCAGTAGTCCAAAGTTAAGTTAGAAGCCATGGATAGAAAGTA
>JANTPZ010138274.1:0-24875 GCA_025593235.1 Vachellia pachyceras
GGCGTGGGCTCAACAGACATATTCTCAGACATAGGATATGACAGAAGCAATTAATACAAAACAATGAGCATTGATACAGAGATAACGGATACAACGCTTTTCTCCAACGGATATATTTTGACAACATCTATAAATAGGAGGAAGCAACCAACAGAGAAAGCAGAGATGAAGAAGACGGAGTCAGTGAACGTAAAATAGAGCACATCATTAGGACTCTGATATTATACTTTTTCGAGAGCTTCAATGTTTATCTATCCACTCTTTGAGAGAGTATATCAGTTCATCCAAATTGATTGTATTTCAGTGAGAAACTCAAGATTGGGATCTTGAGATTGTTGGGCTGAGTTTGAGTTGTGAAAACAGAGCACGTTAGTCTCTGTTATAGTGCAGTTCGTGAGGGGGAGTGCGATTCCCATTGTAAAGGCTTGAGGAGCCTGATGTTATTGTTGTTAGTGGATTGGAAAATCTCAGAGGAGTTCTGAGGACTGGACGTAGGTCAGGAGGACCGAACCAGGATAAATCATCGTGTTCATCTTCACTGCTCTACTCTTTATTTCAATAACTTGTTTTTTATTTACTCTTTGATTTAACGAAAATTTTAATGACACCCAATTCACCCCCCTCTTGGGTGCAGCCATCCTAACACTTTGAAGTTGCTTTACTTCATTCAACTTCTACCTCTTTTTTCTTAATTTCCAAGTCAGCAATCCATGTAAATTCCAGTCATCATGCCATATCAAGAAAACTGATGGCATCAATGACTTGTCAGCGTGTTTAATGGTGTTAAACTTTGATTGAGGTCCTTTTGAAACTACAGGTACTAATGGTTTCAGACGGACTAAACTATAGGGACAAAAAAATCTTTGAAACTATAGGGGCCAAAACCAAAATTGAAGGAAACTATAAGGACTAAAAGTTAGTTTAACCCTTTTAAAAAAAATACTCTAATCGGACCTATGAATCAAGTCATTTTTTCCTTTAATGTGTTATTTTTACAAATCATATGAGAGAGAATCAAATAAATTTATCTAAACTAATATGTGTGTGTTTTAGATCATTAACTTGTTGATACATTATTTGATCGTTTATTTCATACCATATTAATTAATTTATGTTACTAAAATTGGAGTCAAAATATAAATAATAGATAAGCTTGGGCCGATAACTATAACATTCCCCAACTATTCAAACGAGTATTGTTGAACAGATAAAAGAGGGCATAGCATTTGAGGAAGAGCTATTTGAAACAAATATATTCTGAGAAACAAATTATTCTTCCTCTGCATTATAACTTCCTCTCCTTTTGCCTCTGGTATATGGTGTATTTGTCGTGTATCCATAATCGTGTCCGTCATTGCGATCCGATTAAGATGGGTATTTAGAGATAAACGATCGCACTCCAAGAACGCCCATTGATTCACAATTTAAATAGGTTAAACTAAAATAAAATTGATAAAAGGATGGAAATCACTTTCATCTATCACAGAAAAGGTTACTACATCAAATATTATTGAAATAATCAAAGAGGAGGTTGTGTAATGTTGGTATTATTTGGAATAAGAACATTAAGAGGAGTAGGCTTTGAGCGTGATGGAGAATTATTCCAAGGATAGCAAAGTCCACTGGGTGTGCAAGGACCATTTTCATCTATTTTCCAAATGCAAAAATGGCATTTGTCTCGTTTCTGTACGTATACATCAAAGTAGTGACGAAGTGAAGTTGATGGCCACCAAAAGCTACAGAAATACAAAGATCTCCCAAAAAATGGATCAGCTATGAAATTGAAGAAATAGTGATCTTCGTATTTGATGGTGACCTCTCCAAGGTCATGATTCTTATCTTTGCAATGAAGAGTCAAGCCTTGTTGATTATGATCTAAGCGATTGATGATTTCCACTATTACAGGTTCTGGGTAAGGTAGAAAACCTCCATGGCTTTTCAAGATTGAAGCAAATATGGTTAGGAGAAAAAGTGGAGATTTCATACATGGATGCATAACTTGTATTTCTTTATGTTATGTGAGAGTTCACACCATTGACCTCGCTTATTATAAAACGAAGCATGAGTTAATTCCATTGAATCCAAAAGGTAGCATTTATCACGGCAATAATGATATCAAATTTGAGGGAATTTATTATTTCCTCTTATCTTATTTATAAGCAAAATTATTTCTTATGGATTGAGTCAATATATAAGAAACAATTTTATATTTTCTAAAAAGTTTAATGCATTTCTTTCATTTTTCCTCTCAATTGATTGTATGACTCTTTCATTGTTTTGTCTTCTTCATTCTTTATCATCTTGTTTTCCCACTTATTCTCTCTTTCACCATCTTCATAAATAAGGGCATGTTTGGAAAAAAGTTATTTCTTTTATACATTCACTTTTTTAATTAATTTTAACTGCTAGTTTGTTTTATGTGATTTGGGTAGTTGTTGCTTATGAAAAAGACACGAGGGAGTACTATTTATGTTTGAATATGTTGTAAATGCTTCGAAATTTGAATTGGCATTGCATTTATCATTTAGGATTTTAACTTCCAAATATAGCTAAAAGTATCTTTGTATTCATTCATTTCAAAAGCAATAAATAAGGCATCTATTTATTACTCCATCTTATTCAAAATATAAGGTCAAAATAATCGACTTGTGTTTATCAATAAATCAATTAAAATAAGTTAAAAGAAATAAATATATATATATATTATATATATGACATCTACATTTTTCCCAATTATACCCTGATATTTATAAAGAGAATAAGCCGAAAAAATGATGAGTGAGAGTGTGTAACAAAAGAGAAAATTCATCAAATGATAGAAGTATAAAACTTAGCTTATATATATATATATATATATATATAAAAGCATACCCCTTCGCAAAATTTATCTTTATATTTTGAACTAGAGGGAGTATAAAAGACACATTAAACTTTTTTAATACATGAGGAGAAACATTAAATTTCTACACATATCTATTTTATTGATATTTTAAAATTCAAGAAAATATCTAATTAGTGGAAGAAAAACACTTCAGTCTTGTTTACAAGAATAAAGACGATATTTAGAATTTTGCAATCTACAATGGGATAACATTTATGAGGCGTACAATGAAATTGTGGGAGTGATTGAAAACAGGTTGATATTAGAGACTTGCATTTCTTAAAACCAATTAGGATCATACCGAGAAGGTCTATAATTGGAGTGCTTTATTTACTAAGAGGATTAATGGAAAAGTACCATAGCAAAGTAAGACACTTACATGTAGCTTACAATGACTAAGAAACAGCTTGCAATTTCCGAATTGTGTATCAAGAGAATTAAATACACTGAAAATCCTTGGAAAATGAATGCGTATGTGACGTACATATCAAAGGCATATAAGATATGTATGAGGGGGTAATAACTAATGTAAGAAGTCTTGAAGAAAATTGAAGAGAAGATTGCAGAAAATCATTCGATGTAGTTGACATATTCAATGGGCGATGTTTTGAAGACATCGAAGAGGAGGTAAATCAAATTATAAGAAAATAAGTAGAGAAAGACCAAAGAATTGTCTTGTTCTAAGTGGCAAAGGCTAGACTAATATATTTATATTTATATTAATACGCACTTTAGCGAGATCTACACGGATTACCAGTAATCTGTTTGTTATTTCCAAATCCATTGAAAATAATTATTGAATGCAAAATTTTAGAATGTTTAGAAGATTCATATTTCATTATGTTGATATAAATTCATAATGTACATTGTGAAAAACAATAAGTAAATCTATAATTAAATCTATAAATTCATAATGTACATTGAGAAAAACAATAATTATTGCAAATATCCTCATGTCTTGTATGATAAATATGCGAAATGATAAGATCTTGGAGATCAAAACATTATGTTATCACACCCATCAATCAATTAATTCTAATGCTTGAAATTAAATAAAGTTGGCACAAATATCACTTTCATTTATCACAATAAAGGCTACTACATTAAATATTATTTTGATAATAATCAATGACGAAGTTGTGTATTGTTGGTCTTGTTTGGTGTAACAACACTAAGAGGAGGAGTAAGCATAGAGGGAGATGAAGGATTCCAAGGATTGCAAAATCCATTCGTTTCACAAGGACCAGATTCTTGTATTGACCAAATGCACTGATGGCATGAGTCTCGTGTTTGTATGTATACATCATAATAATGTAGCTTTGGAGATGATGGCCCCTGAAAGCTACAGAAGTACAGAGATCTATACAGCCATGGATCTGCTGTAAACTTGAACGAATATTGGTCTCTGAATCTGATAGTGACAAATCCAAGATCATGATTCTTATCTTTGCAATGAATAGTCAAATCTTGTTCACTGTCTAAGAGATTGATGATGTCCACTGTTATGGTTTCCTTAATACCAGGGAAGTCGCCTTTGGCTCTCAAGGCTGAGACGACTATGGTTAGGAGCAAAACTAGAGATTTCATATATGACTCCATATTTTTTACTAATTCTTATGGTGATGTGAGAAGTTCACACACCACTGGACTTCCTCCTTATATAGGAGCAAGTGGGAGAGTTATTTCATCCGGTTCAAATGGGTAACATTTATTGTGGCAATAATGATATTAAATTCATGGGGGGAAGGAATTTTATTGTTACTTGTATATGTAATAAATGATTTTATATTTATACCAAAAAAGATAAAAACTTAAAAATTCTCGAGTGTCAAATAATTCATGTCATGTCCAATGAAAATATTTTAATCATTCCATTTTTTATTGATCTCATATCCTATAAATTTCATTATTATTTCTCTCTCTATACAACCCATTATAATAGATATTTGAGACTCACAAGAAATGACAATTGGAATTTTTCATTAGAGAGAAAGCATAAATCACATACCACTGCGATAGTATGTAAGTATTTCTAAAAAAGCTTTGATATTTGAATTGGCATTGTAGTTTATCATTATATTCATTCATTTTAAAAGAATTCGCATTTATTTTGTTCATTTTTTGTCAGTATTCACTCTTTTTTGAATGTTTAGAGGATATTGATTGAATTTTGCTGATATAAATTCATAAATTTCAATGAGAAAGAAAGTAAAAACTAATTTAACAAAAAAAACTTTAACAAAAAAAAACTATGTATGTTAATTGCGGGTGGTCCTTTTCATTATGGAAATAATTGTTTCCAGCTAATAGCTAACTGAACATCTTTTGACTAATAAACTAATTCTTGTATGATTGAGAAAAAACAATATTTAAATATATATTTGAACTGAAAATACATTATTGCAACTATCACTGTATGTATGTGCACAAGTAGACATATTCCCTCCATAGAAAATTTGGAAGCAAAAAATACTGGGAGGGAAAACTCATAAAAATAATAATTTTTCACCATTTCTTGAAAATTTTCCTTTCTAATAGTCCCTTACCCCTATTTTTTCCCTCATTTTCCCCTCCATCCATAGCTTAGCAATTAATTCTTATTTACCAATTTTATCCCTGTAATTAATGATTAAATGTGGTTTCTCGTATTTTTATCTCCTCTTTAAAACTTCATATGGATAAAACTGAATTTTTTATTTAATTACAATAAATGTAATGAGTTAGTCATCATTTTTTATTACAATGATTGAATAAGTTGAAGTGAATTATATACAAGAGGCAGTGCGTGTGTATGGCATGCTAAATATATTAACGGATAAGATCTTAGAGATTAAAACATGCATCACGTTTTGCTCTACTCCATCAAGTCCCTTATAAGTAGATGTATAACTAATTATCAGATATTAAAATAAAAGTATAGTTGAAGTTAATTAGTAAACATTTCTTTTTAGAAATACACTCATTTGAATAATTGGTTATTTGCTTTTAATAACTGATTTTATTAATAAATAATAATGTTTAATGAAGGTATAAAAGAAAAATTTTATTAAATGTTGCAGGCGAGACGTTATTGTTTAAGATGTGTTATAAATTTGAGGAAAATAAAATAAGAGAAAGAAGAAATTAAAGAGCAACAAAAGAGAGAGCTCTTATTCATTATCTCTAGAGTATGTAGTATGTATGTGGTGCCTTATATTTATATGCATATATTTACAATATTGGTAAATCAATATCAATAATTATATGAGATAATAAAGAGGAATATAAAAGATAATTGGGGATCATAAGACATATGGACATCCATATAATGACATTCATAACACTTCCCTTCAAATATCTATGACTACACTTATGACTAAAAAATACAACTAAAAAAAAATCCAGTGGGACAAAAACCTAGTAGAAGAAAAAAGAGTACAATATTTATAGATACACATCATAATGCTACCTCATTAAAAACCATTCTAGGAAAACCCGAGGGGACAAAACCTATATAAGGGAAAAAGAATACAATGTGTATCAACTCCCCCTTATTGACAACAACACTCAATATCTTTGAGCTTGTCAAGTCATATGTTTGTACCATGAAGTGATTTGGTGAATAAATCTACTAGATTTTCATTAGAATGGATTTGTTGGATAATGATTTCAGCTCGTTTTTAAAGGTAATG
This sequence comes from Vachellia pachyceras, assembly GCA_025593235.1. Lineage (NCBI taxonomy): Eukaryota > Viridiplantae > Streptophyta > Magnoliopsida > Fabales > Fabaceae > Vachellia > Vachellia pachyceras. The sequence continues at coordinate 6,553 of JANTPZ010138274.1, forward strand.
AGCGAAGAACTTTGGTAAAATAAACTTAACTCTATTTCCCTTGATATAGTTGTACCTACACATGTAAATAAATATAACAATCAACATATGCATAAATGATCAGTTCATACTTAGATACACCTGAGTATAAGAACCCCATATCCATAGTGCTTTTGAGATAACTTGGAATAGGTCTCACTCTATTCCAATATATTTGTTATGTTAAATAACTATATCTTGCTAATAGGTTAACAACAAATGATATGTCTGGGCGTATGAGATTACCGAGATGCATTAGTGCCCTAATAGCACTTAGGTATGGTACTTTCTGACCAATTTGTTCTTCATCTCATTCTTTGTTAATTTCTCAAGGTCTAGAAGGATCTTTATCAACCTATAGAGATCGCACAATTATTGGGCTATATAATGGAGGTGACTAACCTAGGGAAAACCAATATAGGACCTTTATTTCAAATCTTCTTTGCAAACAATCATTTGCCTTTTGGAGCTCTTCAAGAGTTCCAATGATATTGATACCATCAACATAGAGAATCAGTATGGCAAATTTATATATATTTCATAAAAATGTGTCTTGATTGCTTCAAGTCATACAAAGACTTGTCTAACATAATTTAATATTGCTCATGAGAACTTGTATTTGATGCTTCTAGCATCTTGAGTCCTTCAAGGACTTTCATATAAATGTCACTGTCAAGTGTGCCATATGAATGTGCAGTCGTGACATCTATGATGTGTAAGTCAAGCCTTTCATTTACTATTAAACTAATCAAATAACAAAAAGTAGTCACATCCACTACTGATGGATACATTTCTTCTCAACCTGCATTAGGTCTTTGTGTAAAGCATTAGGCTATAAGATGTGTTATATATCTTATCATTTTTCTTTTTCCATTTTATACAAATACCCTGTTGTATCCAATTGGCTTTACATATGTAAGTGTAAGTACTATGGATCAAAAAAATTTCTTTTTTGATGACTTAATTATGCATTAACAGCTTTCATCTATATGGCCAACCATTTCTTTATTGGCAATCAACAATGAGTATTGACTCATGATCCTTATTATCATTCATTACATCATATGATATTTTATAAGATGTCGTCAATGTTGACTTCATTTTGTTCCCATCAGATTCCACAAGTTATTGATATCTCATTATTTTCAAATGCGTCAAGTATATGAGTCTCTTATGGGACTACAACATTCTCTTATGGAGATAATGACTCTGCAGGAGTTAGCTCTTCTGGAGCAATCAAGTATTTTTAATCATTGTCGATTTGACCATCTATATTCTTGGCTCCTTTTCCCTTTTGAGGATTTATCTTTTGGATAGATGGACCTTTCATGCTTTAAGCGTGCTTTAGATTCGTTCATAATATATTGTCCTTTAGGGGCATTGACTCTTATAGAATATGGGTTATGTGACTTTCTCTCTGGCTTAATAAATGCTTCGAGAATTTAGTTAGCTAAATTATGTGAATGAATTATCTTTCAAATTTATAGTGCACATTATTTTAGTGCGATGATCAAAATGAGCTAATAATATTTTATTCTAGTTAACCTGTTCACCCAACTACTTATTTTCTCCCCTTGATGTTGAAAAAAGTAATACATCAAATGACACTTGGTAAATCATGCTGTAAAACAAATCTATGTAGAAGCTTCTAGATTCTTTCTAATTGAAGGAGACTCATACCTAGCATATATTTTGATCCTACTTTGAGGATCGTTTTTGGGGTATTGTAGTGGTTTTACAGGCACATATTCTTTCGATGACATTAATTATGCATTAATGGCTTTCATCTATATGACCAACCATTTCTTTATTAGTACTCAACAATGAGTATTAAATCATGATCCTTATTATCATTCATTACATCATGTGCTATTTTATAAGATGTCACCAATAATATTTTATTCCAGCTAATCTCTTCACCCAACTACTTATTTTCTCCCTTGATGTTGAAAAAAGTAATACATCAAATGACACTCTGCAAATCATGCTATAAAACAAATCTCTGTAGAAGCTTCTAGATTCTTTCTAATAGAAGGAGACTCATACCTAGCATATATTTTGATCCTACTTTGAGGATCATTTTTGGTGTGTTGTAGTGGTTTTACAGGCACATATACTACACACCCAAAAGTTATCAGATGGTAAATATTAGGTTATTAACCAAAAACTAAAATGCAAGGGAAAAAAACTTTCTATAACTTGTTAGCTTCATGTGAATTAATATTGTTGAATACAAAATGGATAGTCCTTAAGTAGAATATAAGAAATATATCTCATAAGGAAAATGTTGCAACCATTTAATCAATCACTCTCCTCGTCCATTTTGTGTATCAACATGAGTTACAATATGTTCAACATCAATTCCAAAGGACATACAATGTTCATTAAAGGTTTATAAAATAAATTCACTAAATTATCAATACATAGTTTTTTGATTGAATAATCAAGGTAATGTATTCTTAATCTTATTTGTTGAGCAAAGAATTTGACAAACTCCATGTTGCAAGAAGATAATAAGCAAATATGGGACCATTTAGTTTATGCATAATTAAAACCACATGGTAACTAAATGCTCCGCTAGATGGTTGTGATATCCCACAAACAACTCATTGTATCCATTTTAGGATTGTGGAGGCTCACATTGTATTTTACTTTGTGAGGGTCTAATGATATAATTTCCCTTGGAACATGTAGCACATGAGAAATTGTGGTATCTATTTATACTTCAGGGTATGTACACATAAAGTCTCAATCATTTTTCACATCATAATTGGATTGGGATGGTATAACTAATCATGCCAAACATTGAATTCATTGGTAAAGTTTTGGTTGACCTTGTCAAGCTGCTGGCTTATGTTATTTAACTTCTAATTTATATTAAAAACACTTCTAGTTTATTATCTCATGCCAAACATATAATTCATTGGTAAACTTCTAGTTTACTATCACATGCTTTCAATTGAGCTATATATAGTACAAACTAGACGAAACTTTAAAAGTATATACTTTCTACCAAAAACTAAATTTGTAATGGGAAGATATTCTTGATTATTGTTAGTCATCGTTTCCATATGATATCCATTTTTAGGTTATTTTTGAAACTCAATAAGTTTCTTTTAGATTTGGTAGAATATAGTGTATTTTTAATGCATAATTATGTTCTTTCATGTAACTGAATATTGGCTCTTTCAGAGTCTTTGCATATCCAATTTATTTATTATGCCCACATTTTGTCCTTTTATGGTTCTTATCATTTTGCCTCCACTCCAGGTGGAATTAGAACAACTATGATTCTGACCACATCCACGTTCATGGATATGGCCATATCCTTTGTCTTGATTACCACTATTAGATTTAGTTACAACTATATTCACTTCTAGGAATAGAGTTGAGCCTATTGGACATATTCATGATTTTTAATGAAAAACTTGTTGTTATGTTTAGCTACAAGAATGAAAGAAATTAAACCAACATATTTCTTAAAACCTTTCTCCCAATACTACTAGAATTAGAGAAAATTGGATGCATTAAAAATACCCAAGTTATTCTCATTCACAGACTAAAATTTTTGCAAATGCAAATACATCCATTTATACCGGGTTTTTAGAAGAATAACCAGTTTCTGGTGGTCATATCTTTCTTTGAAATTGTTTGAAAGAACAAGTAGGTCTTTTATGTATATAACATAGAGGATTCTATGGTTACCTTTCAATATTGCATACTAAACACAAATATCAATCGTATGTAAATCAATTCTAGATATGCATATCCTTGATGGGAATTAAATCGATTGATTTCAACTAAAATATTAATTTCTCTTACTATTATATGCATCCATGTAAATAAGTCTCGGTTCAAATATGTTTTAGAAAGGAGGACGAAAAATGAATTTTTAAATCTTAGGTCAAAAACATATGCCCTAAACATGCTGGCCCATGATCGAAAGTAAAATGGTGTGTTTTACTTTGGTTTGGCATTCCATATGAGCCAAAACGACGTTGTTTTGGCTTTGTCCCAGGCGAGCTGGGTCAACTTACCCAATCCGTGTCGCTGCGTAACCCCGTTTCATCCTTTATCACGTAGTCGCTGGAACTTATTTCCAAGTGGCGATTTCCATTGATGGAAAGGAGCTTTTTCAGCATTCCTAGGAAGTTTCTGAGCTATTTTCATGGCATTTTTCCAGCTAATAGTATAAACACGTATATAGGAAGGATGTGGGCACCACGAGCTTCTTCCAATAGTTTCCAAAAATAAAACTTACATCAGTGCCTTTCGTCTTTTCGGCGAAAAACCATTATTTTCGATGGGCAAAAAGCTTGAAATTGATAAAGCACATGTATTTTCGATGAAGGAGGTGGTAGTGGTCGTCTGTGGCTTCAAATCCCTCATCCTCCTTCCGTCCAACAAAAAAATCAAGTAGCATTACAGGATGTTGATGGTTCGAAAATAAATGCCAAAAACAGATTTAGAGTGATTTTAAGATGCTCCGTTTAAATTTATATGCACACATCAAGATTTTAATGAGCATGATACCTAGTTCATAATCATGAACTCAAAATAATGTTTTAATGTCCAACAAAAATTAAAGTAATAAAAAAATTTGAATATTGCTCAATTATGGTAAATCAATATTAATAATTACATGGACAATAAAGGGATGTGTAAGGAATTAATGATTGCACTCTGATTTACACTATTAGAGGGTATAATAGATATGTGATGCCTTATATGTGAACATCCACATAATGATATTTATAACAAGATGTAATCTTTGTTGGAATATTTCTAAAATGAAGAAATGTGATTTTAAAAGTTATGTTCTTATAAATTAAGATATTTATGTGAAGGGTTGTGTAAAGAATTATAACACTAAAAATCACTAATAATCAGGTCTCATTAGTTTCTAAAGATATATATGAAAGGTTATAACTATATGTCACCTGGGGAAAGTTATTTTGTTTTTAATAAACCCTTGCATACTAGAAGGATATAAATTTTCATAACAAAATTATTTTAAATAACCTTAGATGCCATAAAGGTGCAAAATTATTTAATTCTTTTTAATTGTACGGATTCATGAATCCCTATGGGATTGATGAATCTTACACTTGATTTTGACTTTTTAATGAAGAGGTATTTATTCAAGAAATATCACTTCAAGATATCTTTTCATACATTATAAGCACTCTTCTTATCACTTACAACAAACTAACAAGATTAAACTCCTTATTTTTCTCTTTGAGTGCATATAAAGATAAAGTCAAATTATCACTTTGTACAACTCATTATTATCTTGGTTTAAGTGTTAGAAGTGAAATCCATAAGCAATATTGTTTTGTGCTAACAAACTCAAACGGTTAACTATTAGTTGACCAATTATGCAAAGATGTTATGTTTTCATCTCACTAAAGCTGAGAAAATGGTTTGGTCCGATTAAACCTTCTTCCATCATGCATACCACTAGAGTTTAGAGTAGTAGCAGTCACCCACACACACCATCAAGACAATCACACACACACATACCATAAAAAAAAAAAAAAGAAGCAGGCACACACTAACACTCCTTTACTCCTATTGTCTCCTAGGCCCTCATCTAGTCTAGACAACATTCCTCACCCTTAATGTCCCCAGACTAGACAACATGTAACATTCTAAATTTTTATTTAGATGATTTAATTATCATTTAGAAACAATTATTTATTTAGAAGATTTAATAGTTATTTATAATTAATACTTTTTGTTAAGTATAATTTGTTATCATTTGAGTCAAAGAAAAATTACCCTTGAAGCATACAAATGAAAGAAGTCATAAATGAAAAAAATATATAAATAAATAATATAATATATAAAAGGATATATACATATAAATAATAATACAAAATGATATATACATAATAAATAATACATACATATAAAATAATAATATATATTATCCTCTAGGCAAGTGGCCCCTTAGTGGTGTGTGTGTGTGTGTAAAAGAAAAAAGGGGAAGGAAGTGTCAAACATGATCTCTTTGCTAATATATATATATATATATATAAATGGAAAAAGAAGCAATCTCAATGCGTCACGTCATGGGTATTTAAATACCCCTTTGGTACAGTGATTATAGGGTTCTCTTCTCCTCTCTATATGTTAGACGGTGTGGTTGTGCCTCTTGGGTGTAGAATCTCATTTTGGGATCAATTAGGTAATTAAAACTACTTCTTTTCAATTTACTTCCTTCATAAAAGTTTTTTTAAATAATTTTCTCTTTCTAATGGTAGTAGTATCATAATGATAAGATGAAAATTTAGTATTTGAATTTGAGATAAATATTGAATTTGGTCAAAAACTGTTAATAAAAGGTAGATGAGAAATAACTATCAGTTTTCCTTCTTTTGGATTTATTATTTGATTTTTATTATAATTTAAAATAATTATTCAATTTAATTAGTTTATAGTTTATTCTACTTAGGTTGTTTGCATACATTAGGTTTAAATTGAATGATTTATTAGTGATATTGAAAGTAATCTTGAAGCGTTATTCAACCTATGATGTCGAATAGATTAAGGACATATAATTTAACAAGTTTTGTGTTTGAAATCCTAAACTTTAAATTGGGGAATTTTGCAATTGAAGTTGATCTGCTCATTAATTAAGTTTTTGGGTTGAGGGGAATAATTGAAATCAAATAGTTGAGAGACTATTGGGGGACTACGAATTTTAAATGATTATTTCAAAACCTTGAGGTAGATAATCAAGCTGATTTTGTATATATTAAACTTTTATTTACATTATTGTGTATATTAGTTTGAGTGTGGTTGGTGCTATATGATTTAGCCTAACAAGTATTCGAGGTTGAGGTAACCATGGTTAATTCATTTTATATGCTTACATGGATTGTAAGATATTTTCAATATCTTAGTTATATATAAAGGATATATTTTTTCTTAGAGATATATAAGATGAACTATTCATAATTTATCTTTATTCGTAACATTTTATGAATTTATGCATTTGTGGAGAATTTACATATTAGGTGGTATGGAAGTAGTGGGGTGATCTTGTGATGATTGGACTTGTGTAATGTATTGTGAATATATCCGTGATTGCCCCACTACTGATCACAGTGGTTGGCTATATTGTGACTCAGGCTCAGGTGAGGAGTCGGCCTAGACCTAGGTGGGAGGCTAGACACCTTTTGATTCTAGACCTAGGATGAAGAACGAAGGGGGATCGATTAGATTAACGTTGCTGCTGGACCTTGGTCAAGTTCTTGATGTCTTTGGCCCATTGATCTGCATCAAAGCTATAGTACTACTTATCGGGTGAGGGTGTCAAGTTTGAGGGTTGAAAGCGTCGGGTGTTGTACACAACTTCAAATGGACACTTGCCAGTTGCTTGGTTGACATAATTATTATAGGCAAATTCCACTTGCACAAGTATGAGATCCCACTGCTTCAAATTCTTTCCCACAAAGCTACGAAGAATGTTGCCAAGGACTGTTAATAGCTTCAGTTTACCCATTTGTCTGGGGATGACTAGAACTGCTGAACTAGAGCTTGGTCCCCAATTTTTTCCATAGAGTCCTCCAAAAGTGGCTAAGAAATTTAACATCTCAATCAGAGGTGATATTTTTGGGAATGCCATGAAGATGAACAATCTCTTTGAAATACAAATTTGTAACTTCCATTGCATCATTGGTCTTTTGGCATGGAATGAAATAAGCTATCTTCGAAAATTGATCCACAACCACCATAATGGAATTCTTCCTCCTTTGTCTTCTCGGTAAGCCAAGAACAAAGTCCATGCTCACATCTTCCCATGGCGCTTCAGGGATTGGTAATGGTAGATATAACCTTGCATTTCAGCTCTTGGCTTTGGCCATATGGCAAACTCTGCATATCTGGACATGCCGGTTGACATCTCGTTCAAGTCGGGGCCAAAAATTCTTCTTGACAAGAGCAATGGTCTTGTCATACCAAAATGACCAGCCAATCCCCCATCGTGAGCTTCCCAAATAATGGAAGATCATAGCTAACTTTGAACACCTAGTCAAAATTTGGAAGCATGAGTATAAGAGCTTCAGTTAGTCACTTCTTTAATTCCTCAAAACTCCTATGAGCTTGCTCTATCCACTAGAATTTGTCTCCCGTGGTGCAATTTGTAAGAGGTGCAGTAATAGGGCTAAGATTAGGATAAACCTCCTGTATAAAGAAGCCAATTCATGGAACCTTCAAACTTCCTGTATAGATCATGGAATTGGCTAGCTGTTGATGGCTCCAACCTTGCTCGAATAAACACGTATACCTTTTGGCGTGATGATATACCCTAAGAAAACAACTTCATTAGCAAGGAAGATGTACTTCTTGAGACTAGAAAAAACCTTTTGCTCTTGCAGGGCTTGCAAGACTTGTCGTAAGTGACCAAAGTGCTCTTTCTGACTCTTGTTGTAAATAAGGATGTCGTTAAAGTACACAACATCAAATTTTCTAGTGAAGGGTAGTAATACCTGCTTCATCAGGTGCATGAATGTACTTAAGGCATTAGTTAACCCAAAAGGCATCACATTCCACTCATACTAGCCATCTCTTGTCTTGAAGGCTGTCTTCCATTCATCTCATGGCCGAATTTGGATTTGGTGGTATCCACTACGGAGGTCAATCTCAAAGAAGGTAGTACCGTAGTAGCACCATATAACTGATCTAACATGTCATAAAGCTGGGGCATCAAAAACCTATACTTGATAGTAATCTTGTTAACAGCTCGGCAATCGACACACATTCTCCAACTCCCATCTTTCTTGGGCACTAACAGATAGGTACAGCACAAGGGCTAACATTTTCTCATACCAACCCTTTTTCTAGTAGCTCTTCAACTTGTTGTTGGACCTCAGCATGCTCTTGAGGCTATCTTGTTAGCTATTATGCTCTGCTTAGAGCTCTTCTAGCTTATGCACCACCATTAAACAGGAACACTACCCTGACTATGATCTATAATCATCTTGGTCAGTTTAAAAACTCACACATGTGTAACCAGTTACATAGAGTTCATCAGCCAAACCTCCATATACCAAGAACAAATCCTTAGTTCTTCTCAAGTACTTAAGAATATTCTTGATAGCAGTCCAACGACCCTCACCGGGATGTTGGTAGTATCTACTAGTCATACTTAAGGCAAATAACACATCCGGTTAAGTACATAACATGGCATACATGATGGATCCAATAGCTGGAGCATATGGAACCTTACTCATCAATCTCTTTGATTTGGTGTTTTAGGAGACAGATCCTTGGAGAGAAGAATACTATGAGACATGGGTATGTACCCCCTCTTCGAATTCTGCATAATAAAAATATGCAGTATTTTGTCTATATATATGTACTATGACTTAACCCTATAAGCCTCTTGGATCTAACTCTATAGATCCTAATCCCTACAATGTAAGTGGCTTCGCCCAAGTCTTTCATTGAAATGGACTTTCCTAACGAAGAATTGACGCTCTGTAATATGAATGTTATTTCCAATGAGTAGGACATCATCACATAAAGCACCAGGAATACAACTGTGCTCCCACTGACTTTCTTGTAAACACAAGGTTCATCCATGTTTTGAATGAAGTCAAACTCTTTGACTACTTCATCAAAATGATTATTCCAACTCTGTGATTCCTACTTCAATCCATAAATGGATCGTTGAAGCTTGCATAACTTACCAGAGTCCTCAGGATGCACAAAACCTTCAGGTTGTGTCATGTACATATCCTTAAGTAGCTTTCCATTAAGAAAAGTTGTTTTAATGTCCCTCTACCATATTTCATAGTCATAATATGCTGTAATGGCAAGAAGGATTCTAATTCACTTAGCCATCGCTACTGGGGAAAATGTTTCTTCATAGTCAATACTATGGGTTTGTGTGAATCCTTTTGCAATCATCTTGCCTTGAAGACATTTACTTTATCATCCATGTTGGTTTTCTCTTTAAAAACCTATTTGCACCCAATGGTTTTTACGCCTACAGGTGGGTCAACCAAGGTTCATACCTGATTGTCATACATGGATTGCATTTTAAACTTCATGGCGTTCAGCCATTTGTCAGAGTTTGGTCCTATTACGGCCTCTTGATAGGTGGTTGGCTCACTGTGTTCAATGAGCAACACATCATGACTCCCAGTAACCAGAAATCCATATCTCTGAGGTGGTTGTCATGATCTATTAGACCTCTGTAGGCCTTATGTTACATGAGGAGGTTCAACAACTTCTTATGGGTCTTCTCTTTCTTCCATCTGTGGTTCTATGCAGTCTTGAGATTCTCGAACTTCTTCAAGATGCAATTTGCTCCCACTAGTTCTTCTAGAGATGAACTCTCTTTCTCGAAAGATATCATTTCGAACAATAAACACTTTGTATTTAGTGAGATTATAGACACAGTATTCCTTTATTTCCTTAGGATACCCCATAAAAAGTCATTTGGAGGATCTGTTTGATAACTTATCAAAGGCATGCTGTTTAACATAGACCTCACATCCCCAAATATTGAGAAAAGACAAGCTAGGTTTCTTCCCAGTCCATATCTCATATGATGTCTTTTCAACTACCTAAGATGGAACATAATTCAGTGTGAACGCAGCTATTTCCAAGGCATGATCCTAAAAGGAAGGTGAAAGATCTGTTTAACTCATCATAGATCAAACCATATCTAATTGAGTTCGATTCCTTCTTTCAGAAACTTCATTCCATTGTGGGGTTCCTGGAGGAGTGAGTTGTGAAATTATTCCGCAACTCCTAAGATGGTCAATGAATTCTTAGCCCAAATATTCACCTCTTTGATCAGATCAAAGGGTTTTAATTATCTTGCCAAGTTGGTTTTGCACTTCATTTGGAATATTTTGAACATTTCAAAAGATTCAGATTTATGTTTCATTAGATAGACATAACTATATCTACTTAAATTATCTATAAAAGTAATAAAGTATAGATAACCTCCTCTGGCAGGTATATTTAGTGGTTCACATACATCTGTATGTATAAGACCCAATAAATCAGTGACCCTCTCACTATGCTCAGTAAAAGGTGTATTAGTCATCTTTCTTAATAAACAAGATTCACACGTGTGAATTGATTTAAAATCAAATGAGTTAAGAAATTCATCTTGATGGAGTTTAAAAATACGTTTCTCATTTATATGGCCTAGACGACAATACCATAGGTAGGTTGGGTTTAAATCATTTGATTTAATTCTTTTGGCAATTATGTTATAGATGTTTCCATTACTAGGATGTTCTAGTTTAAAAGGTAATGATCAAGATATAGATCATCATTGGCATAAAAAATATCATTATGATAAATAGAACATTTGCCATTTCCGATAATGGAAGTATAACCTTCCTTATCCAAATAAGAAAGAGAAATAATGTTATTACTCAAAGCAGGGATATATAAGAAATGTTCAAAACTAATAAAAGCCCACTAGGCAGAACTAACTAATAAGTGCCTAAGCTAGAGCAGCAACTCTTGCTTTATTCCTAACGTGTAGGTCCACTTCGCCTTTCTTCAATTTTCTACTGTCCTTAAGACCCTATACATTGGTACAGACGTAATAACCACATGCAGTATCTAATACCCATAAAGAGGAATAGAAAAATGAATATCTATAACATAAATACCCGAAGAGATAGGCCCACTATCCTTCGTTTTCTTTTTCAGATCTTCCAGGTAGAGTTTGCAATTCTGTTTCCAATGACCAGATTCATTACAGAAATGGTAGACTCAATCATTTGGAGGCTTAGCCTTATCCGACATGGACTTGTTTTTAGGTTTGTTTGGTCTTCTGGTCTTACCAACAAAGCCTTTGCCCCTTTCATAGCCCTTGCCTTTCTTTTTCATACCCTTTCCTTTTTGAACCATTAAAAGAGTGCTAGGCCTCTTCTTGATGCTTTGTTCAGCTGTTTTGAACATCTCATGTAGTTGAGAAATGGATTTCTCCATTTTGTTCATGTTGTAATTCATGAAAAACTAATCATAACTATAAGGGAGTGAGTTTAAGATCAAATCTGTAGCTAACTCCTGACTTATGGAAAATCTAAGGATCTCAAGGTGAACAATGTAGCCTTTTATTTTTAACACATAAGAGCTAACCGATGCACCCTAAGCCATTTTGCAGGAATGCAAGGCCTTAGTGGTCTCATACCTCTTTTGCCTTGCTTATTGCTAGAATATTTCCTTGAGATGAACAATCATCTCATACGCCTCCATATGTTCCAGATCTCTTTGGATCTCTGGAACCATGGTGGCAAGCATGAGGAATCCTACATACATAGAGTCACCTTTATGCTTCGAATAAGCATCATCTTACCTTTCTTTCATGCTTGAGAACAATTCTCAAGTTCCTGAACCAGTCAAGAAAGTTCGTTCCATTGAGTTTATCCTTCTCAAGGATCGATCGCAATGATAGTATAGCAATATTAATAGTTGACATAATTCTACAATTTCAAAATATGCAAAGCATATAAGTAATCTCCCACTGAATTAATAACCCTCAATATAATTAGTGGGCTAAGGCCCATATTTCACTTAAGTTTAACTCCACTTTAGCAAGACACTAAATTCAAGTTATTTAGGTAGGTAACCCTTTACCAATTACATCATGTGTAACTCTTATGTTGTTATGGAATTTGATCATCATATGACCCGACATGTTCAATCCCTTGAGATCCAAAACCGTTTTGATAATTTCAATCAAGTCAAAACAATACTGAATTGAGTGAGTAGCACCATTACTTACAATTGCCTTTCCAAGATAACTCAAATGCATCCACTTTGGCGGAACCTACATCTGAGTGATCAAGGTTTTGACAATTATTCATTAATTGACAACATTACGACTTAAGATTCATCTAGAGGGTTTAACGAGTTGATCTTATGAATATAATACGGGTTGTTATTGTATCTCATACAATAGCGCATTCAATAATTGTAAAATAGCATGCAATGATCTAATCAAAGGCATATAATAAATGTGAGACAACATCGCTTGCCTAACCTAAATCCTCCTAAACCAATTTGAGGAATTCCATATAAAGATAAAAGATTACCTTAGGAGAAACCTCGTTTGAACATACGAGGGGAGTGAGATGATAAAAGAATGTACATTAAGAATCTTTAGAATGTATTCAAATTTTACAACCTTTTTTAAAACTAAATCCATGTTGTTTCTGTTGGTGCAGGATTTGACCAAGAGGGGGTAAATTGGTCACACTTAAAAATTAAAATGTAAATCACAGAAATTGAAACAAAGTCACCGAGAGTGCAGAGAAGTAATAGACACGACGATTTATCCTGGTTCGGTCCTCTCTGACCTATGTCCAGTCCTCAGAGCTCCTCTGAGATTTGCAATCCACTAAATGCAAACAAACAGGCTTCACGAGCCTTTACAATTAAGGAGTCACACTCCCCCTCACTATTCGCAAGATAACAGAGACCTTCACTCTTTATTTTTCAACAACCTCACAACCCAATGATCTCAAAGCCCCAAATTTGAGTTTTTCAACGTATACAAGAATGAATCACGAGTTTAAACTCTAAAAAGAGTAGATAGGCTAAATACTGAAGCTCACAGAATAATATTGAATGTTTATAGAAGGCAAGAGATAAAGAGCGTATGAATAGCAGCGTTGTTGATCTTAGTCTCTTTCCGTCTTCAATGCTTCTCTATTTATAGATGAAGTCTTTTAAGCTATCCATTAGAGAAGGCCAAATGTCTGTTACTCAGATTGAGAAGCCGTTGTCTCTGGTTGGTGTGAGCATTGAATGCGGCAATAAATATAATCCTTCGACATTGGTGAAGACTGAAAAATTATGATTGCTTCTCGTTGTTGGAGATCTTCAGCAGGTGAAATTTTTCCTGTTTCATAGGTTAGTAAACAAGCATTTATGGTGGTAGGTAGGTTTTAAAAATCTTTGACAGGAATAAGGAAGGATTTGGTAAAAGTGAAGCTCCGTGTCAGACACTGTTTGTCAAATAAAGGTATGACTCGAGTTGTGGGAATGCATGACTCGAGTTCTACCTCATAGTTTTGAAGCTATCTGAAATGTCATGTGATAAAACTTCAAGTTTTCAAAAATGCTTGACTTGAGTTGAGGAAACTTTAATTTGGAAACTCGATTTCACAATAAAAGTTTCATAAAGTAGTTCAAGAACTTTTATTTGGATAACTCGAGTTTAGACTGCAAGTTATGAAATTATGTTGTGCAACTTGAGTTCTGAAAAGTGGGTAACTCGAGTCACTGAAACTTGAATGCTATAACTCGAGTTAATGTTGGAAGTTCTTTTGTAAACCGGTTATACAACTCGAGTTATATGCTTTTGCAACTCGAGTTTTAATGTACCAAAAAGCTTCCTCAGTAGTTCAAGGTCACAAGACTCGAGTTTCATAAACCTGGAACTCAAGTTGTCACAACTTGAAGTAGGAAACTCGAGTTGTCCTTGAAAGTTTAGGGAAACTTGAGTTCTCTAATACTGCAACTCAAGTTCTAGCATATAAGATTTCTAGAAAATAGAGTTTTAGGCATGCAACTCGAGTTCTAAAAAGGCTGTGACTCGAGTCATCACAACTTGAAGCTGAAAACTTGAGTTGTTGATGAAAGTTCCAAATGAGTCGAGTTGCTTAACCTCAGAACTCGAGTTGTTACACATGAAGTTCCTTGGATAGAGGACTTAAGGCATGTAACTCGAGTTCTACAAATGGTGTAACTTGAGTCATCACAACTTAAAATTGGAAACTCGAGTTATACCTGAAAGTTTCCAAAACATAGGCATAGAACTTGAGTTGTGGATCATCAAACTCAAGTTGTTGAACTGTAAAACTCATTTTCAAAAATTTCAAAAACATTTCCAAATCCTGCCATGTAACCTTTGAGTTAAAACTTTGTTATCATCAAAACAAGGTATCAACAGTTTCACCATACCCATTCAATCATTCAAAAGCAAATCACAATAAGCAATAATTTATACAATATAAACAATTCTTATTGCATTCATATTATATCGTGTTATGGCCCCTGCGGTGATCCCGTGGATTCAACAAAGAGCATGAACACGTGGCTAAAACTATACATCACATGTATTCCAGATTCACATGAACACATGAACATATTCATATGAAAATACATCATGTATCTGAACTTGTAATCAATACATCATATATAGATTTGATGACGCATATATCAAGTATCATATACATATTTAAAAACACATATATCATGTATCATATACATATTTAAAAACACACATATCATGTATCATATACATTTTTAAAAACGCACATATCATGTATCATATATAGATTTGAAAACGCATATAATATATCCTAGATTATCATGGTTTTCAAGAAT
This sequence comes from Vachellia pachyceras, assembly GCA_025593235.1. NCBI lineage: Eukaryota > Viridiplantae > Streptophyta > Magnoliopsida > Fabales > Fabaceae > Vachellia > Vachellia pachyceras. The sequence continues at coordinate 21,946 of JANTPZ010138274.1, forward strand.
CAACGAACACATAAATCATGCTCTCAATAAGATGTACACATGAATTCAAGAACGCGTCAATCAACATATATCATATATCATGCCAATCATACGAACTCAATCTAAATGCACAATTGATACGGCTCTGATACCTCCGGTGGGATTAGAACGTACACACATCGAAAATTCAAAGTGTCTCTTGCACTTGTATCTCTTCAGAAATAATTAAAAATAATTAGGATTAAAGAAAACAACAAAAATATTTTGGGTTTTACTGTTTTTTATCATTATTATTAGTATTATATGATTTATATTATTATGCTCATCATAGTGCAACGTTTGAGCAGGATTAACATCAGTACATCACCATTTTGAACATATGATCAAAAGAGAGATGATAGTGTCGTTTAGAAAAAGAAGCAGCTGAACACATGAGAGTGAGATCTAATAAAAGAGGAGACCTAACGAGCTGATGGAGAAAGATGAGAGAGAGAAGGCAACATCATGGGAGAAAAAGGAAAAACTAGAGACCAGAGACAAAAGAGCTATCAGCAAAAATGCATGAGCAGCAGAGAGCAGAGAGATGCAAAACAGGACGGCATCGTTGAGGAAGAAGCAACTGGAAGCTAAGAACAACTAGAGACGGTGTTAAGACAGCTGAGAACAGGAACCCAAGGAGGCCGAGGTCGCTGCTTGAGAAGTGGGCTAAACACAGAGCTAGTTCTAGTTCTAGGTCAGCGTGGGAATGTGGGCTGTGGATAGGAATCAAGGGTCAACCAATAGAGGGAGCTGATTCTGCTCTTGAAGCTTGTTGATTGATTTGTTCCCTGTTCATCTTGTTTTTACATTTGATGGATTTAATTTCTCAATGCCTTACTGTCACTAAAATGTTTAGTGGCTAAATAATATGTACTAGGATTATTTTGAACCATTGCATGGATTAAGATTTGATAATACTCTCTTTGGTGATCAGTGACAATTATATGTTAATTTTATCTTATACTTAATGCCTCTAATTGATTGGCCACCATTTAGATTGATTTGTCAAATTGAATTAAGCTTGAGAGAGTTAATTTAATTGTAGGACCTAGATAAAATTATGCTAGACTTAAAGTTTAATAATTAAATGGATGGTTTGTTAGTAACATAGAGATATAGTTACTAACCTAGCATTGTCGTATTAAGGTTGTTGCGTAATGATTATTCTCTTTTAACTGGAGGATATTAATTTGGTTATGACTTGAGAAAGCTTAATCAATTACTTTTTGAACCTTAGACCAGCATGTAACGTCATTTATTCACTAATAGAGTTTAATGCATTTAAATCTCATGAATTGCAATGGTGAAAAATAATCCTAGGCATCTATCATCATTGATTCAAAGTTCAAATTTGGTGTCCTCATTTTATTGTTCATTTTTTATTGACTTTGGTAAATCTTTATGATACAAATTACTCAATTGATTCACTTAACCTAATTAATTACATAATTGCATTTATTAACCTGCGTATGCGTTAGTTGTGACACTACTTAACTTACCCCTTAGGTTCATTACAAAGTGAATTAGAATCAAAAGGAAGCCTCATTATGATCAAAGGGTCCAAAAGTTTCAATTTGAAAACTTTCAAGTTTTAGAAAGTTACTATTCACTGGTTTTAGGACCAACTTTGAAAATTCATAACTAATTGTAGAAAAATTGAAATTGAGTGCTTCCAATTTCTATTTGAATCTTGTAAGTTCCTTTACAAGGGAAAAATACTCCTTGAGTCATTTACTTGCCCAATTGATACAGTTTAATTCGTAAACATGCACTGTACACTTGGTCATTTTTCTATTTTTCCCAGGTTTTTCAGTGATTTTCTTCAAATTTTGGAACTTAATAACTTTCTGTAAAAAACTCCAAATTTAGTGTTCTTTGGCTTGATAAAAATCTCGTAATATGAACTATTTTTCTGTAAAATTTCATTCCATTTGGAGTTCATTTGCTCTATTTCTCGTCAGCCCAAAGTTAGGGGTTTAATTGACTTAACTTCAACATTTCATCAACTTTTCCAACTTCAAACTTTTGCCATTTGAAACCCTAACTTCTACTCCTTTCTTAACCATGATTAAGCATGCAATTGAGGTTCCTTAACTAGCATATATCAACCATATGTGCATATATATACACATAACATATTACATGCCAACTTAAAACTAAAACATCATATTAATACATAACCAAAATATCATCCAAGAAGGCATTATAAATTTAGCTTCATGCTTCCATAACCTTCTCTTTTCCCTTGGATGAACTTGCACCTAGAAATGGTTAGTGGGGGAGAGTGAGATTTTTGGAAATCTCAATAGCAAAGCTTACTAACATTCATGAAAAGTTTGCATGACATGCTTTAAGTTCATAACATAAGTAACAAAGTCAAATTGTGTACCAAGCACATACTCAATGCATATGGCCATAGCATAATGTTACTCATAAACACATTCAACAATGTCATAAAGTCATGCACATCATTAGAATAATTTCTCAACATACTAAGTAAGGTTAGAAATCTTTGCTACCTTTAGGCTTTACTTTTCCTCAACTTGTTCTTGATTTTGTGACTTGTCTTGGTCACTTTGAAAATCACCCTCTTGAACACATTTCTTGCCTACACAATGGAGAATGTAATGGCCATTAAACATTAGCCATTTCCAATGCAAGAACAAATGTAAAAGTCCCTTAACCATTCTCTTGAATTCCTTAATCCCTAGAGACTCAACTTGTCTCTAACTTTTTCTAATGATTCCATAAACTTGGGACCACTTATACCCTACACAAAAACTCATTTTGGATCCATTGGAATCATCAAAATCATCAAAACAAATCATCTTCATGCTGTTCCAGGTCTGGACGAAATTATGCCTCAAAATTCCTTAACATGAAACTTTCAACTTCTAACAATTCTACCACTT
>JANTPZ010138275.1:0-24084 GCA_025593235.1 Vachellia pachyceras
AGGCCAAATCTGATTCTGCGACTTCCGGCCCAACACCAATCAACTTTTTCCGTACTTTCTATCCGTGGGCTCTAACTTGACTTTTGACTACTGGTTTGGCCTCTTTTATCTAATGACCATATTGCCCTTGGTCTTTATATTTAATAACATTTATGTCCCTGGCTTACATCCTTAAAAAATCTCAAAGCCTTACGACTAAATTGACCAGGGTCTTTTTAGTCCTCCGACATCTTTTCTTTTCGTACTCTTATTTCTGGGCCTTATCTTATCTTCTAACGATTCGGCCTCTTTGTTAGTTTACCGAAAAGGGTGGATATTACAAGACCGAACCAGAAATGGGATCCCTACTCCAATACTTATAATGAGGGGTGGAAGGTCAGCCCAAAATTCAGCTGGAGAGGTGAAGAAGCTAGTGGGAAAAGATTTCAAAGAAGTGGAGGAGCTGGATTGTCTAGCTCCAACATTCAAAACAATCAGCAAGCTTTAAGTGTGGCACCAAAAGAAGATACAAATCAACTTCTACAAAATATGTTGATGTTACTCAAGGAGGAGAAGGCTTTCACCGCTAATCAGTTTAACTCACTTGCCTCATTTATTCAAAAGGATTCCTCAAAGAATAACACAAGGTATGCCTCTTTGGAGAAGAGGATGGAGCAATGGGAGACCAAAGCAGAAAATCTAAACTCCTTTGCCACTCAACTCTCCAACAACTTGAGTGAACAACAAGCAAGGAGTTGTGGCTCCATACCTTCGAAGTGAAATTAATCCCAAAGGATTAAATGCCATAAATTTGAGGAGTGGGAAACAAGTGAAATTTTGTGATGAGGAAGAAGAGGAGAAGCGAATGAATGTGAAGAGTTTCCACGCCCTGTTACAAGAGGGAAGAAGAGTGAAAGCGCTAAAGAGGAAGCATTGTTGCTTAAAGGAGAATTTGCCTCACAAAAAGAAGAAGAAAGAATGACTTTAGAGCGAGGGACCAAGAGCTCAAATATGAAAGGAAGCAAGCATGGATCTACCCCAGCTAAAGGTAAAGAGTGATGACACCTCTGGGAGAGGCATTTCATTTGATTTTGAAGAATTATTTAACAAGACTTCAGCTGAGTGGTTGTACCCTTGCATGTGATGCTTGGAAATACAAAAGATGAGCATGGGGACACCGAATAGACTCGTAAACCGCCATGATTCTCAGGTTGTTCCTTTTCCTAACATGATTATTCACTATTAACTCTTGATGATTACTTTGTGAATTGTGAATGATTCAAGTATGGGGGAGAAACCTCTCCAGTAGGATTAGCTTAGTCTTTTAGGGTGATTTTGAATTCAATAAACCTCCCTTAATTTGTAATTAGCCTATCTTCAATAGGTCTGTGCTTGCGATGCTTGAGAATGTGCTTAATGTGTGGTTGAAGATCTAGGATTAGGTGCTGATATATTATCTTGTGTTTTGGTGTTTCCATCTTTGTGTGTTTTCCTCTCTGTGATGTTTTGCTGAGACGAAATAATATTTTTATTGTGGCTAAACTTGTTGTCTGTTAAGTTTTTCCTCTCAGGAAGTGTTCACCGTGATGAATTTAGTTTTTCGCCGCGGCCAATATCAAGACTTTTCACCTTCTGAGATTTTTTGCCGTGACCAAACTTTGGTTGCACTGCAGTGAAAATCGCGTCTCTACATCTCTCGTCAGTTTTGCTTTTAAGCTCAGTCAACCATTTCATTCGCTTTCGCCATCTTGCTCTAGTCTCTATCACTTTCCGCTCATTCACCGTTCGCCACCGCAACTCTTGTATTTCTCCGTGTCGCTACCATCTAATCCATTAAAGTAAGCAATCTAAACTCTTTTTTTTCTTTTTCCCATTTCATTTCATTTTGTTAATCTCCTTTAAGTGTTTTTTGCCGCTGTCGCTGTTCAAAGTTTTGCGATTTTCACCGCGATGAAAAATAGGATTCGCCGCGATAAACTTCATATTTCGCCACGGTGAACCCTAATTTTCGCCATGACTAATTTCAGCTGCAACCAGTTTTCACCTGTGTTTATGACCCTCCCTTTCGGTAAGTGAAAAATCCAACTCAACGCACTATCGTCTCTAAAATCAAGCACAACTAAGAAGATAGAAGAGAACAATAATGATTTCATTGAATAGGTAAAGATGAGACTTCATCCTACCACGTCAAACATAAAACAAATTCGATACACAAATAATCCAAGTTTGGCTCGACCGAGACCAAGTATCTACGTACAAATTACGAGTTCTAACTCAGAAACCAAATGATCAATAACATAAATACAGATTGAAAACAAATACTCCCATTTTGGCACTTCGAAATCAGGTTCTCTTCATCTCTAAGAGGAAGGGAGATGCTCAGCTACTTATAGGATATGATATTGAGCTCCGAATGGATGATTGAGGCATGATGGATGGATTTGAGATGAAGTATGGGATGAGATTAGGGTATGAGTAGAGAGAAAAGATGAAAAGATGGTGAATGGTGTTCTCTGCCTCCCTCTCCTTGGCTCCTCCTAATCTTACCCTAATTAGGGTGTAATAACCGTCCCAGGTCAGATCTAAGAAAGTGGGTTGGGTTATTTTCCCTTTGGAGCAAAATTTGGTGCTGACGCGCGATATTTGCCGCGACGAACCTCTCCCAAGAGTTCTCTGTTGGCTTGATTGAACTTTGGTTGCGGGGAACTATGAATTGTGCCACGGCGAACTTTCCCAGAGCTGTTTTCATATGATCATGTTCAGAGTTCCTGAAATGAAATAGCAAATATTTGAAGTACCACTTGCTCATGATGGAATTTAAGCACAATTATATCATTATTCATGGTAGATGAACCCAAAATCACACTAATCCAAATCAACAACTCTAAATCTCAAATTAAGCACAAAAAGGATCATGAAAGGCTAAAATTGGATTAAAAACTCTGGAAATTCAAGTGTAAAAATGATATAAATGAAGCTCAATCAAATTCCCCCACACTTGAACCTTTGTACTCCTGGACAAAGCTTTTTCAAAAACTTTAAAATGATCAATGCATCAAGAATGTATTCTCATGAATCCAGGACTACAGAACTTGGTAAGAGCATTTGTCAAGGAATTAACAAGAAAAATGGCAGAGACAATAATAAATAGACCCCTGAGAGAGTTCAATTCAAGAGACTGAATAAAAGAGACTTCCTCTCAAAAGGTAGTGTTTCTCTCTCAGCTCACTATGTAAGGACAATTTCACTCATGGTCTGCTTAATCAAATCTCTACCATAGGCTTGTAATTATTTTACCTCTCTACCACAAGATCAATGTAATGTGAATCAAGAGGACTTTGTGGTTTAAGATGGATGATGGGTGTTTCAAACAATGATGTCGAATGATGAAAAGAAAACTCCTTGAATACACAGCACCACAGGAATCTAATCATGTTAATACCATTACAAGACTTTAGAGGAGTACACATTCAAATCTTATACTAATTTCCTCTTTACTTCTTTCTCTTTTGTATTTTTTATTTATTTTTATTATTTTTTTAGAAGAATAATATGGACCACGCTTTGATTGTAATATGCTTCCATATATATAAGAAGAATGTAGTTTCCATATGCTGGTTTTCAAGAGTGAATGGCTCAAAAAGGGTGACAATAGTTAAGTTATGAAGGGTTTGTGTTTTGGCAAAATGAAAGGTTTTGAAATGTAGGCCCCTATCATTTTCACATAATATTGGATCATAAAGCTTTGATTAAGGATCAAGACAAGTTTTAGAGAGATCAAAAATCAAGATAGACACACACTAATCAAATGAAGTTAGGCCCAATTATCCTTACGACAAGGCTAATGTCTCAATTAGACAGTTTCAAGAACTAACAACGCAAAGATTCAATTTAAAATTGCATCTACGCTTATCCTTTGCTAATAACTTGAAAAACGCAATTAACCAAAAACTTTTATCCTTTAAAATCATGCTTCAACTTCCTAATGCATTGCCTATGAAAATCATGGTTTCATATGCTTAGGAATATTAAAGGCATAAAGGTAAGAGGAACCCTTTTATTTTAAAATTCAAAACCTAATAAAAAATTTTTATACTTTATTATTATTTTTTTATATTTTGCACTGTTGTTTCACCGCGGTGCAACCAAAAGTTGGTCGCGGCGAACCACACCCGAGAGTATGGTTCTATGTGCAAGTGATTTTGCCGCGGCGTAACCATAAGATGGTCGCGGCAAAACTCACCCGAGAGGTGAATTGCTTTATTTTGACTACTTTCGCCGTGACGAACAACAAAGTTGGTCGTGGTGAAACTTGCCAGAGAGCGAGAATTGCAGTTTAAACCTCTGGAAAATAAAAAATTTTAAAAAATTTTAAGAAATTTGAAAATTTCCAAAGTTTTAAGCAAAGTAACCCAACATTTAACATTACAAAATTCCAGTTGCATGTTAAAATCAAGGTAATGCTTGGAAAACTTAAATCCTAAATCTCCCCCATACTTAAATCAAACATTATCCTCAATGATTGAAGGGATAGATTTAATCACAAAGAAAGAGCAGAATTTACAAGCGAAACCGGACATTAACGTAAGCATGCAACAGAATTCAGGACAACAACATAGGAAACATCTATACACATATATATAGCTGTAAGAAAAACAAGTTCAGACTCAATTCACAGCAATAACTCTTTCATGTTCTACTTGGCATAAAGAAAACTAGAGATCAAATGAGGGGAGTTTATTGAATTGAAAATCACCCTAAAAGAGAAAACAACTAAGCTAATCCTACTGGAGAGTCTCCCCCACACTTGTTTTCATCATTACTCTTTCAGTCCAATTATCATATGATAATAAGAAGAAAACAAGAAAGGAAAGAGACAACCTTTCACTTAAATCTCCTCAAACACTTGTAGGAGAAGTTCTCATACCGGATGAGAAGCATGAATTCCTTTATTTCAACTCCTCCTATGGTGGACTTTCTCAGAAGAAAATCATGATTAATGAGTAGAGGCGTTGAAGCATAGGACTTGTAACCACAACCTTGCTTAGTTTGATTCTGCAAAATAAACATTGGACCAACAACAGTATCTAATCCAAGAATGCAGATATGGAGATATATAGGATGGATTGAGAATATCTTGGGAATAAAACTCTCTAAGTAAGAATCACAACCAAGCAAGTCAATAGGATTCCCTTCAGTAGGAATTAAGTAATCAACCAAATTATTATAATCCTTTTGTGCTTGCAATGTGGATGTTAAAAATTTACAACTTTTGGAGCTTATCACATTGTCTTTGCAGTCATTAGTGGATTCATCTTCATGAAAGGATTCATTTTCGTTTATGATTTTGTCAATTGAAATTTTAGAATCCTTACTTAGGGGATCATCCTCCATAAGTTCATGCTTATCAATTTTAGCATCTCTAGTACTATTAGATATGTCTTGTTCTTTACCAAAGTTATTTTTATGCCATGCCACAAGTTTATCATTCTTTTTATCAATGTAAAGCATTCATATGACATTATCATCACAAGAACAAGGTAAAGTGCCATTCAATTCCATATCCCCATCTCCTATATTACTAAGAGGAGAAACATGATCATCACCCAAGGAGGCAGTGACAGTGCAAGCAATATCTCAAATTAAAGCATCACAAGATGCATTCATGTGAGCGTCAGTATTTTCAAACATATGAGGACACTCAACAACAATGTCCTCATCCACCTCATCTTCACTATCATTAATTGAAGATTCAACAAAGCTAGTAGTGATGAGAGGTGAATTATTCTCCTCAAATATAGGAACATTATTACCTAGAGGTATAGGAGCTTTAGGACTCTCCACACTTGACGCTTGAGTCCGAGTTCCATGCTCATTCACTTGTAGTTCTTTAAGCTAAGGATTTCACTCTTTGCCTCCATTCTTCATCCACAGCATATGGTCATAGTATGCAGTAAAGAATTTGTTGATATCTTCCATCTCCTCAAAACTTTCCGATGTCCCTTGCATGAGTAACATAAGGTATTTCTCCTTGAGTGTATCATACTTTCTTGTCAAGGCATTAGTCAAGTCGTCTAAGTTATGGGAAGAAGGCAGAATATCTAGTTCACTTAGTTGATGTGTGATAGGTTCAGGTAGAGGACAAGTTTCACAAAATGTTTGAGGTTGGTGGAAAATAGGTTGGAAGGGATAGTCATATAGCTTGTATGGAGGGTTAAGGGTAGGTAGGTGTGATGGTGAAAGGTGTTATTGGTATGGTTCATATGGTGGAGGGATTGCATTATATGGTGGTTGATGTACTGGTTGCATGGGTTCAAAATATGGATTATATGATGGAGAAGGACGTTCATAATATGGTCTAAGAGGTGGAAATTATGGTTGGAAGGTTTGGGATGATAGTTGGTGGTATGGTTCATAGGTTAGAGTGGGAAATGAATTATCACATTCATGGCCTAGTGAACATCTCTTTTGATCTTGCATCAATGTTTGGAGATCCTCTAATCGATGCTGTATGGATAAAAGGCTTTGAGAGAAACAATTTTCCATATCTCCTACAAAAGAATGAGAATTAGGGGGTAAAATAAATTAAAACCTTTCAATTTAATTAAAATAAAGAAGCTGGGACATGAAAGATGAAAATATGATATGTATGTATGCACTGGAAAAAGAAAAAAATGGAATGTAAACAAATAGTTCAGTAAGCAAAAGTTGGCCGCGACCAAAATTAAATTTCATCGCGGTGAAAATTAACTTTCGTCATGGCGAAAATAAAATTTGGTCCTGGCAAAAGTGTATTGACAGCTATTTCTCACATAAAAACAGAATTGGCCGTGGCGAAAGTATATTTTAGTCACGGTGAACTTCACCTGAAAGGGTATTTCTCTTCGAAAAAAGTTTTGGCCGCGGTGAAAGAATAATTTTGTCACGGCGAAAGTATGAAAATTATGCGGAATGCAGATGATATCTAGTGAATTCAACTATGTTCCCTAAAAATTCAATGCTATGATATGAACAAGTTAAACCTATACTATGAACAAATGCAAGGATGAAACAAAGATAAATGCAAAACAACCAAACAAAATGCACAATCTAGCAACTAATGGCACTTAGCTCCCCAGCAACGGCGCCATTTCTTTGACCCTCCTTTTCGGCACACGTGATAAACTTTTGTTTGTCGTAATGCGATGGAAATGGATCAAGAAAAATTCATGATTTCTAAGGCTTGCACAGGGTGCAACCTTAGGTTATTTCTCTTCAAAAACAAGTTTTAGCCGCGGTGAACTTTCCCAGAGCTATTTTCATATGATCTTGTTCAGAGCTCATGAAATGAAATAACAAATATTTGAAGTACCACTTGCTCATGATGGAATTTTAGCACAATTATATCATTATACATGGCAGATGCACCCAAAATCACACTAATCCAAATTAACAACACTAAATCTTAAATTAAGCACAAGAAGGATCATGAAAGGCTAAAATTGGATTAAAAACTCTGGAAATTCAAGTGTAAAATGATATAAATGAAGCTCAATCAGTTTAACTTGTGTTTCGGCCTTTGTTTTTCTTTTTGATCTTTGTGCCTAACCAGTAACCATGCTTAGAACTAAGATTCCCAACGTAGTAGACCCCCTAGTCCTGATCCCACACCATCACAGTCCTTCGAGGACATCCTAGAGCTTACTAAGAAGCATCCTTTGGTTAAGGAGCTCTCATTTCCTTTGACACCTACCACTCATCCTTTCGTTCACCGTATTACCGATTCTGGCCTTATAGGCCTTATTCGCGAGCGTACCCAGGGTAACCTCGCCTTCGTCCACCATTTCTATGCTAAATGCCGCCATGAGTCCGCTATTTTCATCGGTTGTCGAGGAGTCAGGTTAGCTCACTCGATTAATCGTAGTACCATCCATCACCATTTCTCCTTACCCATTGCTGAGAATGACCATTACGTCAGTTCATGAGCCATTACCCTAAGGACGCTATTGCTGAGACTCTATGCCTACCTGGGATAGGTTGGCATACCCCTCATAGGTCTGAAATGTATATCCGCCATTCTGAGTGTCGTCCTGAGACGAAACCTTATATCCACCTTGTTTCCAGTAACATTCTTCCTACCAGCCACCTCGTGAACCTTACAAAGAAGCATGCCTCTGTATATACATGTTGATGTAGGGGATCAGCTTCGATATCTCCACCGTCATATATTACATCCTTCGTGATGTCATCCTCACTTTGAAAATGACAAAGGCCATCATCTTTCCTCATCTCATCTTTGACATGTTCGCTAAGGTGGAGGTCCAAGATTACCCCAAGGACTATCTGTTTGCCAGGCCCCTGCTTACATCTATGAGCGGATCCGTCGAGCTCCCGCTCCTCAGCCTGAGCCCTACATAGATATCGATGATTTATTGGCTGAGACCAGGAGGCTCCATTACCCCAAGCACTAGTTGTTCACCCAACACCTCCAGTCTCTGTTACCCTAGAGAGCCTGGTTGCTGATTTCCAGTAGTTTAGAGTATCTATGCTTCAGTAGTTCGAGAGGAAACGAAGGTATCGCAGGAGGATGGACGCCTTGCTTGCACTTCCAGCGCCTCCAGAGGAGGATGATCTTAGCGGTACAGGACCTTCTGGAGCAGGTCCATCTGGAGGAGGAGGAGCAACGGAGGGGACTGAGGAGGAGGAGTCTGCTGCCGACTTGGATTCTGAGGGTGACTCGGCTATGCAAGGATATGACTAGTTGTTTTTGCTTTTAAACTTTTGTATGCAGTTGTGCAGGATGCCTTTGCGAATTTTGTTTTTACAGCTGTATATATTTATATGTTGCCTGTGTTGTTTTCCCAAATTCCGTTGCATGCTTGCATGAGTTTCCGGTATTGCTTGAGAATTCCACATTTTCTCTGATTGTTAAATATTTCCCTTCAATCATTGAGGACAATGCTTGATTCAAGTGTGGGGGAGATTTAAGATTTAAGCTTTCCAAGCATTACCTTGATTTTAAAATGCAATTGGAATTTTTGAAGGTTAAATGTTGGGCCATTTCGTTAAAAACTTTGGAAATTTTCAAGTTTCTTAAAATTTTTGTGAAAATTTTTTATTTACCGAAGGTTTTGAACTACATTTTTGCTCTCAGACCATTTTCACCGTGACGTTGTTTGTTGCGGCGTAAGTTGTCAAAATAAAGCAATTCAACTCTTGGGTGAGTTTCGTCGTGACCATTTTATGGTTGCACCGCGGCGAAACTACTTGCACATATAACCAGCCTCTCGGCAAAACTTCAGTGCACATAAAAAAAGTTTTGGATTTGAATTTTAAAATAAAATGTTCCTCTTACCTTTATGCCTTTAATACTCCTGAGCAAATATATGATACCATGATTTTCACAAATAATGCATTGGGAAGTTGATGCATGATTTTAAGGGATAAAAGCTTTTGGTTAATTGCGTTTTTCAAATTATTAGCAAAGGAGAAGTGTAGATGCAATTTTAAATTGACTCTTTGCATTTTTAATTCTTGAGACTGTCTGATTGACTTGTGTGAGGATAATTAGGCCTAAATTCATTGATTGGTGTGGGTTTGTCTTGATTTTTAATCTCACTACCAGAAAAATGCTATTTAGCAACAGAAAATCCGTCGCTAAATGACTATTTTCTGTTGCTAAAATGAGGGTCACTAATATTTTCCGTCGCTAAATGGAAATTTTCTGAAGGAAAATAGTCATTTAGCAATGTATTTTTCCGTCACTAAATGTCATTTTCCTAGTAGTGGATGGACTCAACTCGTATATGTTATAGCTAAGTTTCGTGATTTCTTTGTTCTTTGTTTTGGGTGGCCTAAAAGGTTCTTTTCTCAACTGATTGTGTGTGAGTCTATTTGCATATAACTATTAGTCACTAATTCGAAGCAAATTTGATTACTGGTATTTCCATAAGATGCTTCTCTTTCTGTCTGTTCTGTTTTACACACACACTCTCTCTGATATTTTGAATGTTACAATAGAAGTGGTTTGATCTGATCCATCTTCAAGTGAAACAAAGCTATTGCAACATTGAACATATCCTCTGTTCTTGCTGAAGATGAAAAGTGTTATATTGAGTCTTTGTATGTTCCTTGCTGAATATTCACATATCTAATTTTTATAAACATCTTTGTATGAAGTAAAAGGACAATATGGTTAATGCGGATGATTAGTCTACACAACCTGAACTATCTGTAGACCAAGACAATCCAAGTAAGAAGGCAAAGAAAACCACAACTGATGTTTGGAAGCATTTTACTAAAATTGGAATAATGGATAGCAAAGAAAAAGCTAAATGTGATGGGTGTGGAAAAGAATATATTATGGGAGGTAAGGATTATGGGACTTCAACTCTTTGACATCATATTAACACACGTGTTTCACTTTGAAAATATAAGGATATTGGTGCTATGATGTTAGACCATACTGGAAATGTTAGAGCTAGAAAAATTGACCCCAATAAAGTTTGAGACATGGTTGCTCATGCTATCATTAAACATGATCTCTAATATTCTTTTGTTGAGTATAAGGCAATAAGAGATTTACTTTCATAATTAAATCTTGATTTTAAAAGCATTACTAGAAAAACCCCTGTGATGGATTTTTAGAATTTCTATTTAAACCAGAAAGAGATCCTAAAGAAAAAAAATATCATGTGCCCTGGTAGAATTAGTTTAACTGCTGATTGTTGGACTTCAATAGGTACTGAAGTATACCTTTGTTTGACTGCTCACTTTGTGATTGTTTAACTGCTGATTGTTGGACTTCAATAGGTACTTGCATTCTCTAAAATGAAACCTCCTCACTCTGGGGTTGTGTTGGCTAAAAGGGCACATGATATATTGATAGGTTGGGGGATTGATAAGAAAATATTTTCAATTACTCTAGATAATGCTTCTACAAATGATAGTATGCAAAACTTACTGAAACAATAGTTAAATTTGGTCGGTAGCTTGGTATGTAAAGGGGAGTTTTTCCATGTGTGATGTTGGGCCCACATCTTAAATCTCATAGTTAACAATAGCTTGAAAGTAATAGAAAATGACATTCACAAGATTAGGGAGAGCATTAGATATGTAAGGAAATCATAGGCAAGGATGATAAGTTTTAAGACATGTGTTGAACAAGTTGGGGGTGTTAACACAGCAATGGGATTGAAATTAGATGTCCCAACTAGATGGAATTCGACACATGCAATGCTTACTAGTGCAATTAGATATCGTGTGTTTTTGCTACCTTGGTCTTTAGGGATTCTAATTTTCATCATTGTCTGATTGAGCTTTATTTCTTTAGTACTTTTGCTTGAATTTACAAAGCATTTAATGCATTTTTGGCCCATTATGACCCTTCTTGAGCTTAATTTGAAAACTAGAGTTGTTGATTTTGATTAGCTTGATTTTGGGTGCATTTGCCATGAAAAATGATACATTTGCACTTAATTATAATCATGAGCAAGCGATACTTCAAATGTTTGCTATTTCATTTCAGGAACTCTGGCAAAGGACATTTGGAAGCACCTCTGGAACATTTCACCAAGACGCAATTCATTATTCGCCGCGACTAAAGATCAAGCAAGTGAGCAAGAACTCTCGGGAGAGGCTCACCGCGGTGAAACCTCAAGTTCACCACGGCGAATATCACAGATTAACATCAGATCAGGCTTCAAATGGAATGAATGACCACCCATGTCTTGGACCTGACCTAGAGCGGTTAAGAGACCTTATTTAGGGTAAATTTCGAAGGGAACCAAAGGGGGAATGCAGAAACTACCATATGAAAATACTCTTCTCTCATCTTCTTCCATTTTCTCTCATCCTCCTTCACTCTAAACCCTAGCCTCACCTCATTTTCATTTTCCAGGCCATCATGCACTCCCATTCTTCTATCCAGAGCACTGAGCTACTTGCTATGAGTAGCTAGACCTCTCTCTTCCTCCTAGAGATGGAGATGGCTTGAGTTTAAATTGCTAAAAGGGGAGTAGTAGTTTTAATCTATGTTTATGTTATAGATTACATAGTTTCTGAGTTAGTACATGTGATGTGTACGTAAATACTTAGTCTCGATCGAGCCAAACTTAGATAACTTGTGTATTGATTTTGCTTTGTGTTTGACTTGGTAGAGTGAAGTCTCATTTCTACCTATTCAATGAAATCTTTGTTGCGCTTTTTTATCTTCCTAGTTGTGCTTGATATTTGAGGCGATATTGTGTTGAAATGGATTTACACTTGGCAATTTCCTTACACACACTAAGTGTTTTTAAAGGGCTTCATGGAATGGAGTTCATAATATGGAATTTCTAACCCAGCGAGTTGTTGGGGTTTTCATTACGAAACTTAGTGTGAAACTACTACTTTACCTCATGTTTTGTGAACTATGATAGCTTGAACTATTTCCAAGGGGAATTCATCATCAAACATCTTTTGAGTTTTACAATATGTTTTCATTGCATTCCCAAAATCCAAAAATCCCAAAAAGAAACTTTTCTTTATATTTCAGTTTCAATTCTATACAATATTGAATCAAAAATGGTTTTTACTTTCGAAGTGAACTTAATCACAAGCTAACTAATTAATTGCGCACAAGGCTCCATGGAGAACGACCCTGGGATTGCACCCTATAGTGTAATCTTTGAAATCACAATTGTTTTGATCAGTTTCCAAGCCTAACAAAGGCACGTTTTTATGCTATCATCTGTGACCAGATCACTGTCCAACAAATGAAGAGTGGTCTAGAGCAGAGGTAATGTGCTCATTGTTGAAGCCATTTGCAGCAATTACAAATTTCATTTCTGGTTCAACATATCCCACCTCAAACATGTACTTCTCACAAATATCAAAAATTGAATTACTCTTGAAAGTACATGTGCATCATGATGATCCTATTATTCAAGATATGGCTATGAGAATGCTTTAAAAGTTTGATAAATACTGGAGTGATTATAGTATCATTCTTGCACTTGCAATTATCCTTGATCCTCGGATGAAGCTTGATATCATAAAGTTTGCATTTGCAAAACTTGATCCAGTAAATTGTTCTGAGAAGGTTGAGCACATTAGGAGCAAATTGTATGGTGTTTTTTATAAGTATAAAGATGTGGGCAAATTTGTACTATTATCTCTAACTTTTCACAGAGATGAAGTAATTAAGTTGTTCTTATGTATGAAGTAATTAAGTTGTTCCTATGTATGGTATTGGATAGACCCGTACTTACTGCTAATGTCTCCATAGATGATGAATGCAACTACATAGATGCTTTTGATGTAATTTTTAAATTCCTAAATAGTTTAATGTCCTCTTTTAATTTTACTTTCATTGACATTTACTAACTTATCATTTAATGTAGGATTATATCACATTCAAGAGTCAAAACACCGCATTAGTGGAAATGTCTGAGTTAGACTCTTATTTGGAAGAAAGCACACTTGATCCCATATTATCTACAAGATTTAATATTTTAGAATATTGAAGGACTAACTCAGCTAGATTTCCTTATCTTTCCAAGGTGACATGTGATATTCCGAGATTCCGATTACTACTACTACTAGTGAATCAGCTTTTAGCATTTATTCACGAGTTCTCACTAAGATCGAAGATGTCTTCTTCCAACTAATGTTCAAGCTCTTATTTGTACTCGCAATTGGCTTCTTGGTTTTCCATGGACTAGTATTTACTTTTTTATCTCATTAACATCATTTTCTTTTTATAAAGTGCAATTGATTTAACACTTATTTTTTATTGTGTGGATATGAAATTGGCAGATATAGAAGATCTTAAGGAAGATGAAAAGGGACCTTTGACAATTTCAAATAAAGCTTTAAACATTGTCATTGAGGATGATTAGATCTTTGTTGTTTATCAAATATCAATTTAGACTTTTTAGCAATTAATCTTAGACTTTGTTGGGATTCTAAGTTGTAAATTTTAAAGGCATAAGCCATAAACGAACGGACCACATTAAAAAAACTAGGCTCAGCACGATAGCACCTATGAGCCCAAAAAAACAGGGCTAAAAAAACATTTTTGCCTTTTTTAATAAAAAATATATATATTGGCGGGTAGTTGTGGTACGGGCCAGCCCACAACCTGCGGGCTGACCCGTATTATCGATACTATTAAGAGAGAACATGAAATTCATGAGAGCTAGGTGCTTCAAGAGTTAAAGCCAAACGAAATATGGCAATGAAGCTGTCGAATCAAACAATGCAAGAAGTATGCCAAATTGGAGGCACCGAAGCTTAAGATACTATTCATCATCGTATTCTTCGAAGGAGGAACTGAGGCGAAGCTGTGAACTGAATGAGTTAACAGTGAGGGAGGATCGGAGACCATAGGAACAATGTTGGTCTAATGAAGATGATGAATAATTCTGAGATATAACGAAGTTGAACATTTATTTTAGCATTTTTAATATTTAAATAGCAAAATTGCACCTTTATATATTTTAGAGTGTTGGATGCACCTCCTTAAATGATTTGGGGTTATGGGCACACATTAAACCTTTAAACTTTATCATTTTTATGAGTTGATGTTGACTGTAATATCCACAATTTTATGCTAGCTGAAATAAATGCTAATCCGATAACTAGAAAATGAAAAGAGTAATGAGAGGTGAATAGCTCATAGAGAAAGGAAAATTATAGACAGAAATTGTAAGGTTAGAACTGCTTGGTTTACGGAGTTCCGAAAGAATTCCAAAATTAAAGATAATTGCCCTAGAGTAATGTGAGGATGAGAAATTTAAAGAAAAGAACCCAAGGGTCATTTAATAAAAGACCAAGGGCATAAAGGTCTTTTAGTATTAAAAGTAAGGGCAAAATGGTAATTTTGTAAAAAGTAAAGAAAGTAAGGGCAAAATGGTAATTATGAGAAAGTACAAGGGCATTTGGTAATTTGACAAAGTCAAAAGTCAACTTTTGACCAAAAATTTTCAGATGCCCAATAGATAGTGCCCGACTCATGGATCACAACCATGAAACACGAATTTTCCAAATTCAAATTAGATTCTTATTTATATAATTTTGAAGGGCAAAAAAGGGAAAAATAATTATTTAAGGTACCAGGAGCCCTCCAAAATTTAGAGAAAAATATAGAAAATCCAGTGAATTTTATAGTATTTAATAAAAGGCTAAAGTATACTTTTGGTCCTTTATGTTTGCGTCAGGTTTCATTTTAGTCCTTTAAGTTTAAAAAGTACACTTTTAGTCCCTCAAACTTAACGTTGTTAGTCTCTCTTAACGGAAATTACTTACTTATCAAACTTAACGCCGTTATTTTAAATCTTTTTTATTTTATACAATTTAAAATATCAAATTTATTATATTATTAAATTAAAATTAAAATGTGAGTATGCTTTGTCAATGTTTTATTGCACAGTCATCAATTAAATTTGATGAGTAAGCAATTTCCGTTAAGAAAAATTAACGGCGTTAAGTTTGAAGGACTGAAAGTGTACTTTTTAAACTTAAAGGACTAAAATGAAACCTGATACAAACATAAAGGACTAAAAGTATACTTTAGCCTTAATAAAATTATTATACAGTATACGATTAAGGCGATTTTCTGGAAAATTGGGAAAAAGACCCAAAAAATACCCGAAAATCCCTGAAATATAATTATTTCAAAAATTAATTTTGAACAATCTAAAGGGCATTTTGGAAAAATGAAAAGGGCTTGAGAATCAGTAAAAAATTTGGTATTTTTCAAGGCCCTAAAAGAATTTTGCTCTCCGATTGTACGTTTTCAGGGATTTTGGACATGATAAATTAATCCTGTAAAATTTGAGAAAAGTAAAGGGTATTTTGGGGATAATAATTTTGTTATATTCAAGATGAAATTATGGAGATTAAATGAGAAAGGAAATATATCAAGAAAAGTAGAAAAAGATTTACCGGAATAAAGTTAAGTTTACCGGTAAAAAGTGTAATCGGTAAAAGTAACTGAATGGGATCCAATTTTATTAAAGTAACCAAATGGTAAACATATTTTTACAGCCATAAATATCACTTTATGAGGGAGATTAAGAGCTTGACAAGTGTCCCATATGTGGCACCATTCCATCCATTAGATCTTTAAGTTGCAAGACACAATCTAAACCCTCCATTCCATTAATCCATTAAATGTGAATTATTAAAACAGCAAAATCTCTTAATCTTCCAGCCACTTTTGCACGACACAACCAGCTGCAAAAGAGAAGCAAAGTGACGCCATTTGCAAGGAAGAAAAGAGAGAAAAGCTTGGTGAATCTTCAAGGTAAGTAAGCATACTACCTTGTAATATGTATGAAAATGATCCTTGCAACTTCCTCTTCCTCTTCCATGGATCAAAAATCTTATTTGGCCTCTCTTTTCTAAGTTTCAAAACCTATGGTTCTTGAGAGAAAAGTGAGAAACAGAGGGATTTAAAGCCATTTGTTGGTTACAAATGCTTCATCTTGTTGAAAGACGTATATTGATGATGTTGTGGTTGTTGTTGAATTTGTTTTGTGACTTTTGTAAATTTGAAAAATCATGAGAAAATAGGGGAGTTGCTGTCCAATTTTCCATTTGATATAGAAGAGTTAAAATCATGTTTTCCCATTCATGAATGAGAGTTTGGAAACATGAATCAAGTGGTAGAATGGTTGGAAGTTGAAAAATTCATGGTATGGAATATGTGTGTGCTGTTTCGGCCTAAGCTGGAATTTGATGAAGATGAATTGTTTTGATGATTTTGATGCTTCCAATGGATCCAAAATGAGTTTTTGTGTAGGGTATAAGTGGTCCCAAGTTTATGGAAGCATTAGAAAAGTTAGAGATAAATTGATGTTTTAGGGTTTTAGGAAATTCAAGAGAATGGTTAAGGGAATTCTATATTGTTTCTTGCATGGATAATGGCATGTGTTTGATAGCCATTATGTTGTCCATTTTGTAGGCAAGAATTTAGTTTAAGAGGGTGAATTTTCAAGTGATCCAAGGAGATTACAAAGTAAAGAGCAAAGTTAAGAAACAAAGGTAGCAAGGATTTCTAACTTTACCTAACATGTTGTGAAATTATTCTAATGATGTGCATGACTTTATAACATTGTGGAAATGTGTTTATGAGTGATATTATGCTATGGCCATATGCATTAATACCATTAATTCCTAAGTTTAAAGCATGTCATGCAACATTTTCATTTATGTTAGTAAGCTTTGCTATTGAGATTTCCAAAAATCTCACCCTCCCCCACTAACCATTTTTAGGTACAAGTTCATCAAAGGGTAAATAGAAGGCTATTGAAGCATGAAGCTAGTTTTATGATGCCTTCTTGGATGATGACTTGGATATGTATTACTATGATACTTTAGTTTCAAGTTTGTATGTTGTTTTGTAATTAAACCTCTACTAAGTGATGTTTATTAAGAGGTGAAAGCATGCTCTAAACATGGGATAATGCAAGTTTAATTATGAGTAAGGAAAGGAAATGAACAAGCATGCCTAAAGAAAGAAAGTAGGAAAGGTATGAAGTTGTAAAAGTAGTAGTAAAGTTGCTCAAGACCCCAACTTTGGGTTAATGTGAAACAGAGAAATTGAACTTCAAATGAGATAAAATTTTACAGAAAAATAGTTCACATTTCAATATTTAAAAAATCCAAAGAACACTGAATTTGGAGTTTTGTACATAAAGTTATAAAGTTCCAAAGTTTGAAGAAAATCACTGAAAAACCTGGGAAAATAGAAAAATGACCAAATAAACAGTGTTTTTTCACGAATTAAATTGTATCAATTGGGCAAGCTAATGACTCAATGAGTATTTTTCCCTTATAAAGGAACTTACAAGCTTCAAATAGAAATTGGAAGCACTCAATTTAGATTTTTCTAGAATTAGTTATGAATTTTCAAAGTTGGTCCAAAATGCAGTGAATAGTAACTTACAAAAACTTGAAAGTTTTCAAAGTAAACTATTTGAACTTTTTAATCACTTTGAGGCTTCCCATTAATTCCAAATCAATATATAATGAAGCTAAGGGTTAAGTTAAGGTATGTCACATTGACTATCTTTTGACTTTGACAATAGTATGTTAATACTAAGGGTTAATACAATATTTATTGTCTCGAGTTTACTCTCAGGTTTCTCAAGTTTAAAATTAGTGGTTTAGTCTCTCAATTTGCATTTTTATTTAATAAATTAGTTTAAAAAATCTAATAAAAATTTGAATGATTTTGCTTCTTGAGGAATTAAAACCATATGTTTTAAACTTTCTTAAAATAAGATAAATGAACAAATAATTAAAAATATTATTATTCTCCTTCATTTTTATATAATATTTTTTATTGTTTTATACCATCCTTTTTAAAACTAAATAAAGGTAACTTTATAGATTAAGATTATTAAAATAAACAAGATTAATTAACTGCAATTACATGCTTAATTATATTTGTCTTTAGAAATAATATCCCATGCCTTCTCAGTAGGATTAAGCATGTGCCCAAACACCTCTTGGGCCATCGAACATAGCACCACCGTGGCCTTGATCAAGGCTATAAAACTTGATCTTCATGTGAGGGGGTTGACTAAGAAGCTCAGTGAAAGTGAATTTTGAATTTGTGGCCATTGATGCCAACAGGGTCTAAGTTGTAAGTGAGGCTTCTCTTAGAAGAAGGCTATGTAGGTATTCTGGGGATAAGGCATAGTTTGAATTATTAAAAAGGTTTAATTTGTTCTAGACATGTAATGATCTGGCATGACACGTCTAGGGCTTTTCATAGCCTTAATGGTTTCATGATCAAGTTTTCCAGAAACATTAAGGCGATAGAATTCCTGAAAAATTCCCTTATTCCTAACTCCACATCATCATCTTGATTGTCTCTAAGATAGCTATATGCCTGGAGGCTTAAGGTAACTTTTAGCAAAAGCATGATATATGATCCGACTAATCCGTAGATTATAAAATTTTGTCGTTGTCTAGCCTTGAGAATGGATCAAAAAAATAATTATGATTTCCAAGGATTGCACATGGTGCAACCCTAGGGTCGTTCTCTCCGGAGCTAATGCGTACCAATAGTTAATAGCTTGCTACGTTTGCGATGCAAATAGAAATAGTTTTTGGTTGAATATTGCCATGCACAAAAGACTAAATTCAAAGTAAAACTTGTTTTTGGTATTTTCGAATTATGCGGAGGCAGCAAAAACAGGTTGGAGTGAAAAGGTGTTGGATAGAAGATTTCCTCTTGAAAATGAATAGGTCATCATAGTTCGCAAAAGATTAGGGAAAGTATCGGTTTTCGCACTAAGTTTCGTAATGGAAAACCCTAATAACTCGTTGGGTCAGAAATTCCATGTAATTAACTCCATTCCATGAAACCCTTTAAAAACACTTAGTGTGTGTACGGAAGTCGCAAGGTGCAAAATTCAACTCAACACATCATTGCCTCTAAAATCAAGCACAACTAGGAACATTAAAGAGAATAATAAATATTTCATTGAATAAGTAGATATGAGACTTCATTCTACTACGTCAAACACAAAACAACTCCAATACACAAATAATCCAAGTTTGGCTCCACCGAAACCAAGTATCTACACACAAATTACAAGTTCTAACTCAGAATCCAAGTAATCTTTAACATAAATACAGATTGAAAACAAATACTCCCCTTTCAGAACTTCGAACTCATACCGTCTTCGTCCTCAAGAGGAAAGGAGATGCTCAGCCACTCATTCTTTGCGAAAGCGGGCTCCGAATGGATGATGGAAGGCTCATGATGGACTGATGGTGATGAAATGGAGTGAAAGTAGGGTTTAGATAGTAGAGAGGATGAGAGAAATGTGTGTCTAGTGTTTGCTGCCTCCATCTACCCTTGCCTCTTTCGATCATACCCTATCTAGGTCATCCTAATCGGCCAAGAAATCGAGTTTATTTTCCACTTGGAGCAAATCTGGTGCTGACGCACGATATTCGCCGCGGCAAACCTCTCCCGAGAGTCCTTTGTTGGCTTGTTTGACTTTGGCCGCGGCGAACTTCTCCAGAGATGTTTTCCTCAGGTTCTTGT
Organism: Vachellia pachyceras; assembly: GCA_025593235.1. NCBI lineage: Eukaryota > Viridiplantae > Streptophyta > Magnoliopsida > Fabales > Fabaceae > Vachellia > Vachellia pachyceras. The sequence continues at coordinate 20,009 of JANTPZ010138275.1, forward strand.
TTAGAGTTTCTGAAATAAAATAGCAAATATTTGAAGTATCATTTGCCTATGATGGAATTTAAGCACAGTTATATCATAATTATGGCAAATGTACCCAACATTACACTAATCCAAATCAACAACTCTAATTCTCAAATTAAGCATAAGGAGGGTAATGAATGGGCTAAAATTGGATCAAAAACTCTGGAAATTCAAGTACAACATATGTATAAATAAAGCTCAATCACTGTACAAATTCTTATGTGTTCTCAAGCTTTAAGAGGCTAGACCACACACACACACAAAGGTTTGGAATTGGACAGAACGAAAGATGAGGAGGAAAACCTTATAAAAAAATGTTTGAGTAGTAGTATTACGTGCCATGGAAAAATGTGAATGAAAAATAATAAGGAATTAGCTGAGTAGATTATGCAATTTTGTTCTGTGAGCTAAGCGTTTTATATGCACAAAAATTATTAACTTACGACATGTGTGAACTGCGAGCTCATCAATTAGTAATCAAAACTATACATTTTTATTAGTTGATAAGGCTGTGGTTTAATTATATGAATGTTCATTGCAATGAGTCATGCACTCATGCCAATCTGTATATCAATTTATTGGGAGTAAATACTTTTATAAAATATTTATACATTTAACCTAATCATACGAATTAAGAAAGGTGGTTAAAATCTTCTTACATATAAATGGAGATGACTGGTATTGTTCATCGATCCAGTGCTATAAACAATACCTGGCTATACAGTGACAAGACTGATTAAATTTTATGAATATTCAATTCAATTTTACAATGAATGATTCCTGCCTATATAGTATATATATTAATATATATCAAAGGAAATATTTACAATACACTTTTAGTTGAATTACAAGAATTGATAAAAGATGGTCAAAAATGAATAATAAATGTAATTTTTTAAAAGACTGAGATATGTGTTTGGTGATATAAATTTATATCAAAATTAAATTTAATTCTTTGAATTTATAAAATATATTTTCAGTCCTTTAATGTAAACATCATTAATTAGTTTGTCAGTATTTGGATTATTTTATTTTGATTGATTTTATGGGGTTATAAATAAGTCTATAAGAGGAGTTTTATTTCAACTTATGTGAAAATGATTTTTTAAATGATTCTTGGGACTTCCCAAACACTCATGATCCCTCATAGCTATTTTTTAATTGGGTTAACACACAAATCTTTGGTCCCTCATATCTAAAACTAGTGGGTTTGGACTCTTTAAGAGATGAAATGATCTATATTCATATTAGATTATAGGAACATATGTTTTAAATAAAATAAAAATTGATAAATCAGAATCATTAGTTTTAAACTTGAGTGATCATAACCAAAAGATTGTATTAATGCTTTTTAATTTGTGCAAATAATATAAACATGGGAGTAAATATTTCAGTTCATCTTTTTTTTTGTCATAACATTACTCGTAATATATTGGTTATATTCAACCGTCAAAATATTTTGTACCTTGCATTTTGCATCGCCAGATCTTAACTGAATTACTCCCACGGTATATACCTTGCTTTTTGAAACTAGAGATGAATAAATCATTAATTAAAATAAACATGCTTTAATAGAAGCTAAAATAAACATGACGTTATTATAACTGCAATTACATGCATGATAATATATGTTTTTACAACATGACCATCCTACACCCAAAAGCAGCAAGATTGAGCTCCTGAATTATATATATTTTAACGAACTACATAATTTCATCGTATTTTATTCCTTTATTAAAATCATATATTTTGCAATATTTAAAGAAGTTCCTTAATTAGGGTATAGGGCATGTATGCCGGCAATATCATCAGAATTCAAAACCCTCTTACTTTCTCCGGCGCCTATAAATGCATACATCACTGCATTTTTATCTTGACTATGTTGAAGTCCCAAAATATGTCCTGCTTCATGCAAACCCACTGTAACCAAATCGACTCGGTCCTTCGGAACCGGTTCCGTGTCGCTCCACTTCTCCTCCGCATCGAAGTGAAGCCTTCCATCCGTCGGAGCAAAAGCATGTGCCCAAATACCTCCCGGGCCGTCGAACGGTTTGCCATCGCCGTGATCACGTCTGTATAAGCCGATCACAATGTCGGTTTTTCCGGTAACAATCTCATTGAATGTGAACTTCGTCACTCTGGTCCATTGTCCGAAAGCAAGAAGAAAAGCTTGTCTCAATTCAGATAGGGACACGCCGCCATTGATGCCGAGAGGATCGAAGCTGTAAGTGAGCCTTCTCTTAGAAGGAGGCCATGTAGGCTTTCCTGAGAAAAATGCATACTTTGAATTGTTAAAAAGGCTCCTACTAGACATGTTATCTGGCACGCCACATCTGGGCCGTCCCATTGCCTTAATTGTTTCCGGATCAAGTTTTCCAGAAACATTAAGGTGATAGAATTCCTGAAACTTTCTTATTCCTGATTCTACATCATCATCGTCATTGTCTCTGAGATAACCATATGCCTTGAGGTAACTTTTAGCGAAACCATGAAGCTTGATTTGATCTTTCTGTGGTTTCAAGCTTTGAGGCCAAACCATCAAGGTTTGGAATTGGACTGAAAGAAAGATGATGAGGAAAACCCTCGAGAAAAAGGTTTGAGTAACCATGGCAAAATTTGAACCGAGAAAATAAGATGGAACTAGATGATGAGTAGATTTTGCAAGTTTTTCTGTGTGTGCTTAGAGGTTTATATACTCAAAAGCTGCCAACTTACCATGTTTAAATTTTGAGCTCATCAATTAGGAATGCGACTATATATATTGTAGTTGATAAGATTGATTTAATTACATGAATGTTCATTGCAGTGAGTCATGCACGCGTGTATATAAATATATTGGAAGTATATACTCGTATACGACACTTTTAATCAAATTACACGAATTGAGAGAAAGATGATTAAAATAAGTTAATAATCATGATTACTTTTAAAGGAAAAACTTTCGTCAAATTGTTTATATCCATTATGTCATATTCTCTATTTATACATGGTAATGCATCCTTCTTTATATAAAGAACTTAACTTAAATATATATATGATCCTCTTTTAAAATGCATTATAAAATTTTGGAATTACCTTTGATTGAAGGACTACAATATATATTTAGTTATATATGTTTACATCAAATTTTAATTCAATTCCTTAAATTTAGAAGATATAATTTTAGTCTTTTAATAATAACCTCGCGAGTTTCATTTAGTAGAAAAAAAATGTTGACTTCGAAAATTTAAGTAGTGACTCATCAATTGAATGTTGATAAAGAATGCTTAATTTTTAAAATATAAAAGTGATTATATTAAATAATTAAAATTTAAACATATTTTGTCAACATTTAATTGTAAAATTATCATTTAAATTTCTTGAGTTCGTATTTTCTGTTAAATGAAACTAAATGGTATTATGATTAAGAGACTAAATCTAATTAAAAGCACACATTTTTTTGATATAAACGGAAATAAAACAAAAGGCAAAACAAATACAAAAAAAGGAATTAAGTGACACACATTGCCTTCAGAAAAGCAACCTTAGAGGATCCATTAAAGATGTGGTGTCCAAGAGCACTACCAAGTGCATTCTTTACCATACAATCAGCAGCTTAATTTGCATCTCTCTTAATAATTTTCAAACTGACATCTCAGTCCCGCTTGAGCATCATTTTTATCTCGTTAATCATGCTCCATTCCTCATGAAGATCCGATACCTCCTTCTGGAGAAGACCGATAGTTTCCACTGAATCTGAGGTCAGAATAAGCTTCTTTACTCCATAATCCCATGCTCTTTTAAGCCCTTTTTATGGAGAGGATAAATGAGAAAAGAGATTAAAGAGAATGAGCTAAGAAAATTGATTAAAAAGACATATAATTAATTGAGGGTAAAAATGAGAACAATACATTAAATTCTTAAATAAACACAACTCATTGTAAAATGAAAAGGATCAGCCCATGTAAAATAATGTTGCTTTTAAAAAGGATGGGAGGAGTGTTAACTTACCATGTGAAAATTTTGAGCTCATCATCTAGGAATTCGATTACACATTTTGTAGTTGATAAGATTGA
>JANTPZ010138288.1:0-29788 GCA_025593235.1 Vachellia pachyceras
CTGCTGAGGTTGTAAATTACAACCTCAGCAGCCTTCGTTAACAACCTCAACAGCCTCTCTTGGGACCTTTTAATAGTTTTTTGAATCTTTGGGACCATTTGATGGTTAAGTCCCTTACTTGGGACCTTAAACTCATTTTCCCTTTTTTATTTTAACATGCAACTGAAATTCACTGTAGGGCTATTTTGTCTTAAAACATTGAAAATTTCAAGTTTCTATTTCAAATTTTTTCGAAAAAAGAGAGGAATTGAACTCAAATTTTGCTTTCTGACCATTTTCGCCAACCAATTATGTTGTTCGCCGCAGCGAAAGTCCTTAAATAAGCAGTTCAACCTCTCGGGTGAGTTTTGCAGCAACCATCTTATGGTTGCGCCGCGGTGAAAATCATAGGCACACAAAACCACCTCTCAGGTATGGTTCGCCGCGACCAACTTATTGGTTAGCCGCGGCAAAACCTTGGTGCTAAATTTCTTTAAAATATGTTGTTGATTATTTTTGAAATAAAAGTTCCTCTCACCTTTAATGCCTTTAACATTCTGAGCTAAGCTTATGAAAATGTGATTTTCATAGCCAATGCATTGGGAGGTTGATTCATGAGTCTAAGGATCAAAGTATTTAGTTAATAGCGCTTTCGAGTTATTAGTAATTGATAAGCGCATATCAGTTGTGAATTTGCCTTTTGCAATTTTGGTTCTTGAGACTGTTTAATTGAGACATTAGCCTTGTCATGGGGATAATTGGGCCTAATTTCATTTGATTAGAATGGGTCTGTCTTGATTCGTAATCTCTCTAGAACTTGTCTTGATTCTTAATCAAAGCTTTATGATCCAATATTTTGTGAAAAGTATAGAGATCTTCATTTCAAAACCTTTCGTTTAGCCCAAAAACAAACCCTTCAATATTTCATCCTTTGCTACCCCTTTGAGCCATACAGCAACTGTTGAAAAAAAAAAGAAAGAAAAAAGAGAGAAAAAAAGAGAAGAAGAAAAAAAAAGAGAAAAGAAAAAAGACATATATTATATATATAAATGTTTCTTGAGCCTTGCAAAAGCATTTATTCTATTTTTCGGTGCTGTGTATTCAAGAATTTCATTTCACTTCATTATTTCATTCCATTAATGTTAGAACCCCATCATCCATCTTAACCTTTAAGCCCTCTTGATTCACATTATATTGATCTTGTGGTAGAGAGGTAGAATAATTACAAGCCTATATAGAGAGGTAGAATAATTACAAGCCTATGGTAGAGATTCGAATAAGCAGACCACGAGGGAAATTGTCATTGCTTGGTGAGCTGAGAGAGACACTTCTACCTTTGGAGAGGAAGTCTTCTTTATTCGGTCTCTTGAATTGAAATTTATTAAGGATTAATTTATGATTATCTTTGCCATTATCATTATTAATCCCTTGATGAATGTTTTTACTAAGTTCTGTAGTCCTGGACCTATGAGTACATTTCCTAAGTGCATTTATTGTTTTTAAGTTTTTGAAGAAGCTTTGTCCAGGAGTACAAAGTTTTAAGTGTGGGGAAATTTGATTGAGCTTTATTTGTATTAGTTTTCTACTTGAATTTTCAGAGTCTTAGAGTCAATTTTAGCCCATACATGAACTTTTCGTGCTTAAGTTTAGATTAGGAGTTATTAATTTGGATTAATGTGATTTTGGGCACCTATGCAATGAATAATGATTTATTGTGCCTAAATTGCATCATAAGCAAATGATACTGCCTATATTTGCTATTTTATTTCAGGAACTCCTTACAAAAAGGTAAGGGAAGCAGTTCTGGAGAAGTTCGCCACGGCACAATTCAACGTTCGCTGTGGCCAAAGTTCAAATAGTCATGCAAGAACTCTTGGGTGAGGTTCACCGTGGCAAAACCTGAAGTCCGCGGTGAATATCGTGCGGAACCTGAATTTTACCCTAGAAGGAAAATAACCCGACCCGGCATGATGGATCCGAGCTAGGATAGTTTATTATGCTGAATTAGAGTATTTTCAAAAGGGAGGGAAAAAAGGAGGCTGCAGAAGTTGAAGATAGCAAAGAGAGGAGAGAATCACATTCCCATTTCACCCTACCTACACACTACCACCATTTCTCCCCATTTCTTCATCATCTATCCATCTATCATGCATTCATCATCCATTCGAAGCTCATTTCCATCATCCATGAGGACCTGAACATCTCCACCCTCTTGAAGATGAAGTGAACCAGAGTTCGAAGTGTCGAAAGGGGATTATTTGTTTTTAATCTGTATTGTATTTACATTATGGATTACTTGGATTCTGAGTTGGACTTTGTAATTTGTGTGTAAATGCTTGGTCTTGGTTGAGCCAAACTAGGATTATTATGTATTGAGTTGTTTTGTGATTGACAAAGTAGAATGGAGTTCATTTTGCTTATTCAATGAAATCTTGTTGGTCTCTTCTATCATCCTAGTTATGCTTGGTTTTAGAGTCAACAATGTATGGAGTTGATTTTGTCACTTTGCAATTTCCGTACACACACTAAGTGGTCTTAAGGGATTTCATGGGATGGAGTTCATTTCATGTTATTTCGGACCCACCAAGTCGTGTGGGGATTTAGAAGGAGATCATCGTATGGTGCTCTGGACCCATGCGAATTGTTGGGGTTTTTGATTTCGAAAACTTAGTGCGAAAGCCGATACTTTCCCCTCATCTTTGCGAACTATGATGGAACACTTTGTTTTCAAGAGGCATCCATCATCACACACACACTTCTCTTTCTCATAGTTGCCTTTACTTTCGTTCTCAATCAAGAAAATACCAAAAAGAATTTAGTTGTTTTGTAATTAGTTTAGATACATAGGATAATTTGAATCAAACCCTGATTGCATTTGCATCACAAGCACAAACCCAAGCTAAGAATTATTGGTATGCCTTCTCGCTTCCGGAGAGAACGACCCTAGGGTTGCACTATACAACCCTTGTAAATCAAAATTAATATTCTTGATCCATTTTCAAGGCTAGACAGTGACCTAAGTTTACAATTTGTGGCTTAGTACGGACCACTGAGCAAAACTCAAGATTCTCAGGAATCTTGAGTAATCTATTAGGTTGAGTTGAAAAATAAAGAGTGTGTGTCTCTTTTTTAATGCATGATGTGAGTGGGAGTGTGAATCCTCATTGTAAGAGCTTGTGAGCCTATTGTTGTTGTTAGTGGATTGAAAAATCTTAGAAGGGCTGTGAGTATTGGACGTAGGTCAGGAGGACTGAACCAGGATAAATTATCGTGTTCATTCTCTCTACTCTCTCGGTGACTTGTTTTATTTAATATATGGTTTAATGAAAATCTTTGAAGTTACCAATTCACCTACTCTTTGTCAAATCCTATTCTAACAGATGATCTTGTGGCTTCTTAATTCAATGCTCTATCTTAGGTCTTAAGGTCTCCTCCAAATGCTATAAACAAAGGCAAAGAGCTTTGTGAAAATTAAATAGATTATAGATCAGGCATTTATAGTTTGGATGAGATAAGTGACCCATTTTTACCCTTAAATTAGCAAAATGTAAAATGAGGGTAAATGTGTTATAAAACACCATAAAACACTCAAGAAAACCATGTAAATATTGGGTTTCATCAAGCATATTCAAGATTGGTGTTTATAACTGTTGGGATTAGAACTTACACACAGCGGAAGAAACGATTACAAATTAAAATTTTCTAATCCTATGTATGGATATACCAAAGGCATTTAGACTTAGGAGATAGTGTAATACATTTTTTCGGTTCTTGAATTCACAGCTTCCTTTGCATTTGGATATCTTTCAGTTCCCAACATCCATGGCCTTCTCGAACTTTTCCGCGTTCTTGAACACGATCACAAGGAGCTGACGCTTCTGATAATCTCCCTCTACCGGTATCCATGCGAATAGTTCCCAACAATAGCAGCGTGCTCGCACTTCTCACATCTCACTCTCTCTAGGGTTTCTATGGCACGCAATTAATTTCGAATTGTATACATCTATTGCTTATGAGTCCTCATATTTATAGAACTCATGGAATGCATCATATTTCAAGATTAATCTTTTATTAATCTTGAAAATCCGAATATGATAGTTATAAAGATATTCAAGATTAATCTTTTATTACTCTTGAAAATATGAATCTTAAAAGAAATTCAAGATTAATCTTTATTAATCTTGAAGTTCGAATTCCAAAAGATATTTAAGATTAATCTTTATTAATCTGGAAATTCAAATTTCAAAAGATATTTAAGATTAATCTTGATTAATCTCGAATATCCTTTTTGGACTAAAGGTTTCAAAAAGATGCTGAAGTAGGTTAATATCAATGAAGGACCAATCTACTTCAACTGCTATCCAAACCAAACTATCCATTTAAATGATCAAAATATAATAGATACACTTAAACTTTTGATGATTCGACATGAAACCTTGATAAATACCTGTATCTTTAACATATAGGATACAGTATAAAGTCTTAAAAACTACAGTTTGTATGGCCTTTTCACCAAAAGATGAAGTCAAACAATATTTTTCTTAACAGATTACAATAACTCTAATATTACAATCCCTCAAACAATCATGTGGAAGGATATTGTACTTCCTGCTGACTGGATCTTAGAACAGGCTACCCAGCCAGTACCAATGCCCATGCCTCAGGTAAGTAGAATATCACATCCCCTTCTGGAACTGTTCGACTTACTTTTGAAAGGTCACGAACATCTTTTTCTCAAACATCTAGATCTTCATATGAGGATTTCAGAACCACCAACTCCGAGTTACCAAGGTGCCCTTGCTCCTCTTTATCTCAGTCCCTTCCTTTAGTTATATATGCTCCTCCTGTTGAAACTCCTGTAGCTAATTCTTTTCCAACTACAATTTCAATATAAGGAGTAGATAACACCCCAAATATACCTCAAACCTCATATCAAAGGGATGACAACAACTTGATAATAGGTTCTCCAACCTAATATGATATGAACGGTGAACCCAGAATTATTTCTGTTATCAAAAACGATTTTGAAATTGACAAACCAAGTCTTCAAAAAGAATTTTATTCTTCAGAAAGTGCTTTACAAAGAAAATGGTTCAACAAAAATTTCAAAGGTGATTTAAGAAACCAAGTTCAAACTGAATTTTATCAATTTTTAGAATCTTATGAAATAAACATCCCTTTCTTCGACTGGTTTCAAAATATGCTCACAGACGTAATTTAAATTATCCCTTTTTACAAATATCAATGTTACTAAAAGGAATTGGAATATTCCTTCCAAAGAAACAATTTCTTCAGTTTTTCCACCATTAACATCAGTATAAATTCCAAAATTAATTGATGATAAAGGATATCCTATTATCGCTGCACCATTCAAATATAAAAATATAGAACAAACTGTTAATTCCATAGATATTAAAAATATTATTGAACAAAATAATTATACCAACTAATATCTCCAGATCATTGGAGATCATATTAATCAAACTCCTTCAACTTCTCAACCACCCCTAGTGAATTTACAGCAAACCTCCAAAGATTAAGTTTATTTCAAGAAACTATTCCTGGAACACCCCAATCTTCTGGTACTACTAGAATATAGGTTGTTTCTCGAAAAAATGATTTAGAATCTTACACTAATCCTGAAGCTAATTCTCCAACGTCAGAGATTCAAATTAATGAATTTTCTTGGTGAAAACCCTCCAAACTTTTTTATCCATGTGCAACACCTCCTGATATTCTTGTAGAAGAAACACCTAAAAAGATTAAATCCTTTAACGCAAACCATACCTATGAATGGAACATAGACGGTCTTACTGAAAAACAAATTTTGGATCTTTTGCAAGAAATGGGTATGGTTTGCACCATCTATCAAACATAGTTTGATTATACTGATGAAGAAATAATCAACCTTTTAATATCTGGATTTTCTGGACAGTTGAAAGGATGGTGAGATTATTGTATTTCTTCTCAGGATAAATAAACTATTTTTTCTGCCATTAAAACAAAAGCAAATGGAACACTTATTACTCATAATGGTGAACCCATTCCTGCTTCTGTTAATAGTTTGATATTTACAATTGTCAAACATTTTGTAGGTGATCCTTCCTTATGGAAGGATAGGTCTGCAAAATTACTTTCAAATTTTAGGTGTAGGACACTATCTGATTTCAGATGGTATAGAGATACGTTCTTAACTCAAGTTTTCACCTAGGAGATGCTTATCAACCATTTTGGAAAGGAAAATTCTTAGCTGATTTACCAACTGCGTTTGGTGAAAAGGTGAAAGAAAAATTGAGAAATCTTAAATAATGGCAACATTCCTTATGAACACTTGACTTATGGACAACTTATCTTTTACATTCAGAAAACTGCACTTAAATTTGTCAGGATGACAAAATTCAGCACTAGTTGGCGAAGGAAAGGCTTGCAACCAAAAAGGAATTGGGCACATTCAGTGAACAATTTGGCTTTCCTGGCTGTAAGAAAACTAAGCCTTCACCAAAGAAGTATCATAAACATTTCTCAAAAAGATATGATAATCCACAAAAAAGGTTTAAAAAATTCAAACCCAAAGCTCCCCCAAGGAAATTAAAAAACGAACCTAAACCCAAACCAAACACTCACCTCCCAAAATAGTCAAAAGTAACTAGTTACAATTGCGGAAAACCTGGTCACATTTCTAGATATTGCAGCCTTTCTAAAAAATCAGGGCACTTTATTTAGAGGAGCATGTGTTTGAACAAATCAATAAACTCATGCTTAAGTCTGATTCAAATTCTGAATCTGATTCAGAATTAGGAAATGAGCCCAGCTCTTTTGCAAACATAAACCAAATTCAATTTGATGATCACTACCAGAAAAATGACATTTAGTGATGGAAAATCCATCGCTAAATAGCAATTTTCCGTTGCTAGAACGAGGGTCACTAATATTTTCCGTCGCTAAATGGAAATTTTCTGATGGAAAATAGCCATTTAGTGATGGATTTTTTCGTCGCTAAGTGGCATTATTCTAGTAGTGGATCTTTCCAATTCATCTAGTTCCTCCCCAATTATAACCATGATCAGTAGTGAGCAAACTCTTTTACTAGAAACTATTGATCAACTCCCTAATGACATGAAGGGAAAATATCTTTCAAAATATAAAGATATTTTAACTTCATCATCTGCTTCAAACTCTGACTTCAAATCTAAACACAAAATTCCTTTTAAATACAATTTAACCCAAACTCTTAACAAATTTAAGTAAACCTCTAAACCTGCAACCATCCAAGACCTCCAGTTTGAGATTGATAATATTACAACTGGGGTAAAATTAATTAAATTAAGAGAAGATACCCAACAGACATTGATTTCTAAAATTTCTGAAAATCAACCTTCTAAAATAAATGAAGATCAAGAAAAAATACATACAAATTTAGATAAACATCCTGAAGAATTTGAAGAATCTTTCCTAAACATAATTTCATAGTTGACATACCCAAAAGTTTCATACAAAAGCTACACTTGTAATTTATAATAATTTTGTTTTGGAAACAACAGTGTCATTTGACATAGGAGCTGAGTCAAACTGCATTTTAGAAGGACTCGTTCCTACAAAATATTTTGAAAAAACAACTGAAATTTTGAGAGGCATCACCAAAGATAGGTTAACTGTTGACTAAAAAATTTCAGATGTTGTTATTGAAAATTAAAACACCTTTTATCTTAGTGAAAGAAATGTCCAAGCAAATTATTCTTGGAGCATCTTTTGCAACTCTCCTATTTATCCATCAAATAGGAACAGAGGGAATTTCTAAAAAAACATTTTGGGAAAAAGATTTTTTTCCCATTGGCTCGGGCCATGAGGATAAAAGAATTAGATCCGATATCATTCAAACAAAGTCAAATAAATTTTCTCAAGGAAGAAATTTCTTTTCGAAAAATTGAACAAATTATATCTCAAAAAAATTCAAAACAAAATTCAAGAATGTTTAGAAACAATTCATAAAAGATTTTTTTTCTGATTTACCAAATGCTTTCTGGGATAGAAAACAGCATATGGTGGATTTACCATATGAACCAAACTTTTCTGAGAAAAGTATTCCAACGAAAGCTAGACCTATCCAAATGAGTCAAGAACTTCTTGAAACTTGTAAAAAGGAGATTCAAGATCTTTTGGATAAAAAACTTATCAGGAAAAGCAGGAGTCATTGGTCATGTGCTGCTTTTTATGTTAATAAAAATGCAGAAATTGAAAGAGGTTAAGACTTATTATAAACTACAAGCCCCTTAATGAAGCTTTAAGCCTTGGAATACTAAAGGAGACCTACTTCAGTTTTCAAGATTAATCTTTATTAATCTTGAAATTCAAAATTGAAAAGATATTCAAGATTAATCTTCATTAATCTTGAAATTCAAAATCTGAAATTCATAACATGAAATTCGAATTTTGCAATTCTAATTTAGATTAATCTTATTTGATCAAATTATATTCAAATAATGAGCCAACGATTTAATTTATATTTATAAATTAAATATGAATATCAATTTTAGTTATTTAATTCGTCAAATAAATTAAATATTGAAACTAACATATAATATTGCATCATTTTGACTTTATATTTATACATATATATAATTTGAATAAACCTTATAATTAAAGCTTATGTTGGGTTATCCTTGTGTGCGACCCTGTAGACAAATATGAAGTTTGCAATGAGCTAAATTTAGTATTAGCTCACAACTCGTAAGTGGCCTCTAACAAGATGTTGCGACTACCCTAATCATATGAGGATCGTTAACACGACAGAACCTTTTATACGACCGCATCACATCCATTTTGTCACACGATTTCTCAGTCAAGATGAGACATAAATGACGTCATCCTTCTATTCTAACCATTACTTTCTCGATCCTTGAGTAGTCTTATCTCATAAATAAAAAAACTTATTTTCGTTACAGTATGGCCATACATTTCTCAGACTCACTCATCGAGGGGTCCAATAATATATCTCAACTAATGCAAGGGACAAATCCCATCTTGATCATTCACATTTCTCTACATGGAAGATCTTTAAGCCTGATTATAGCATTTATCATCACCCAGTCAAATGTGACTTTTGACTATGTTAAAGCTTAGTGACTCTCATGTAGGAATCCATGATGATCTCAAGTCAAAGGGTATTGTGACGTAATTATATATGAGATAAACTAATGGCTTAATTAATGCAACTTTCTCATAGTAGGTCGGTCAAGCACGTTATACTCTTACAAGTGCATATGTCTTTAACTTGTATCTCCATACCTTATCAAAGTCATACTAGTCTTACTTTATCTATGCTCCCCCATAGATAAACGACAAGGGACATTTAGGACAATCTTCATAATTTGGTCATAGATGCAATTATCATAACAAACATATAAAATCTATGATAATTAAATGGAGAAAATATATTAAAATAAATAATATCTGGAGTACAATAATTGATCCTATGGTACAATTTCGAACAATAACCTATGAGTAGGATAAAAAATATAAATGTTTCATCTAAAAGCTCAAAAAAGATATGGATAGAAAATATGAGATAAATTAGATCATGGATGATAATCTAATTGTTAGAGATAAAATGACATTATGTGCTTTATAAAATACTCATAATTATTAGGTAAAACAAATAAAACAGAAAAATAAACTAAAATTCATCCTAAAATACCTACTTTGGGCTTAAGTAGTCATTTAAATGTCAATCCCAAAGAAATAAACCAAATAAACAAATCAAACAAAATACTCAATAACTTGGGCTTTGAATATGCTTCTAGTAATGCCATTCTAAGAAAATTTAATTAGTTGGGAGCTCATGTATTTCTCCAAAAAGATGGATAGAGTTGTTGGACTTTTCTCTATATTTTTTGTTTGAATTTGTCTCATATTTTTATCAATATATGTAAAACCTCCTTTATTATATTACTCTTTGAACTTGTCATTAGGCTTTCAATGTCCGGCAAGGGATTGTGAACTCTGAATGTATGATATGAAGTAAATTATTAATTCACATCTCATCATCTCTATATTCAAACAAGGTATTATCAGTTTTTTTTTCTCGATCCCTTCGGTTGGACCTAACAAATCATGAGCTCAAGTTAAAACTAACAGTTTCGAAAACAAAAATATGTATAGAGTACAACAAGAATAAAATATATAAATCAAAACTAAAACTGGATAAAAAGGTAAAGGGATTAGAATGTTTGTAATTTTACCAATCTGATTATTTCATATTTAAATTAGTGGTTTAAATTACTATTTCAAAATAATTTAGACTTGGTAAACGTAAATGCGAGTAAAATTGTCTTTACGATTTTCGTTGAGTTGCTTTCCTACGCCTTCCCCAGTGTCACGGGCTTAGTAATTTACTTGATGAAGCAATGTACGACCTAGCAAGATTCGCTCAAATCCTCACTCTGAACTTGCTAGTAAGCCTTCCAAAAACTTAGCTTAGTTTTGAGAACAAAGGAAGTTTAGAGAGATAAACTAGATAGAAATGGAGAACTTGGAAGAATGCTTGTATTGCTTTCAAATGCTTGGTTGTTATAACTCAACTCCTTGGGGGTATTTATACTACTCCCTCTCCTCAATGGACGGTGGAGATCGATTCGATCTATTGGTTTACATTTGCATTCCAGAACTCTCTTTCAAAATATCTAAATATTTATGTAGATATTTATACATATGTGGAATTGTGTGGAGAACTCTAGAAAATTAAAGAATAAACAAGCATAAACTAAAAATTTTTAGAAAAGTCCAGGGTTCTTTAGACTTATCGATGGCACTGGGAGGCTCATCGGATAAAGAATTTAGCTATCCTATGGGACTTCAAAGTAATTTTACACCAACGAGAACCGCAACGATTCGAGAGGCGTCCTGTTGATCTTGAAGAAAAGGGGGAATCCCGGCTCGTCATAACCCTAGCTTGCTTCTCTTTTTCGCTCGCTTTATCCTATCGCAATCTCTGGAGGTCATAGCTTCTGCACCTAGTTCTCGAGCTCCAATCTGATCATCTCGGATTCCTATTACACCATGGGGTCTAGGAAGGGTGACAATCCTCACTCCAGCGATGGTGCCAGTCCTGGGTTTGTTTCTTATCCCGTTGTTTCTACTATCTTCTACACCCCCGTTTGATCAAGTTCTGATTTTTTTATGCAGCAAAATCTTCATTGGAGGGCTAGCTAGAGATACAACACTCGGTGAGAATGACTGTACCTTTTATGTTTTCTTGAGTCTGCTTCTTCGTCACCATCTGATTTCATTGATGGGATCTTCTGGTCGGCTTGTCGGTTCAGAACAATTCGTCAAGTATTTTGAGAAGTATGGGGATATAACAGACTCTGTAATAATGAAAGATCGGCATACGGGTCGACCTAGAGGATTTGGTTTCATTACCTACGCAGATCCTTCTGTTGTTGACCGCGTTATTCAGGAGAACCATGTGATCAATGGCAAACAGGTAGACTCCACGCATTTAATCTGTCTACGGGGGGACAAAATAAACCGAAATTGACTTGGGTGTGTTTTTACTTAGCTATATCCTCTTGACAGATTAGTAAATCCATTTTTTAAGTGAAGTTAATAAATCCCGTTTAATTTCTTGCTGCTATATAGTTCCTCTTTACCTATCGATATTGCATGTTTAATTGTTTATTGACCTTTGATTTATTTCGCTTAAGCAGAATCAATATACTTTAGTTTCCAGTTGTCTTTTCCTCTAGCACATATGATATTTTCGGCTTGAAAGCATAGAATTCCATGATAAATTTGTGCTAGGTGGAGATCAAAAGGACCATTCCAAAGGGCTCGTCACAGGCTAATGATTTTAAAACTAAGAAGATATTTGTCGGTGGTATTCCAACGTCAGTAAGCGAAGGTTTGCTCCTAGCTTTCTTTAATTGGTTTGTTACTATAGCCATTAGCTAATGAAGTTAATCTTGTCCATTTACCTTGTGGTTGTCAGATGAATTGAAGAACTTCTTTTCCAAGTATGGAAAGGTTGTGGAGCATGAGATCATTCGTGATCACGCTACTAGACGCTCTCGAGGATTTGGATTTATAGTGTTTGACAGTGAAAAAATTGTTGATAGTTTGCTGGCAAATGGAAACATGATTGATGTGGCTGGTACTCAGGTGAGTTATACTTGGTTGGTCAGCATATTCCATGTGAACCAAACCAATGTTGTCTTGTATTATGAGGCAACTTGTTTCTATTCAAAAAGACATTTTAGTGAAGTTATTTTGCTATTACTTTCTGTTCCTGTCCAATATAATGCCAAACTATATAATCATGTTGGAGCTATGCTGTTCGACTATTGGTATTAGTGGGCTTACTACAGGTTAATTCTCAAGCCGGGCTAAAAATATTCTGCTTATGGAGAATCTAGGTTGACTTACTTCTTTGTTGTAGGTTGAGATCAAGAAGGCTGAACCCAAGAAAGCCTCAAACCCAACATCTTTTCCTCCATTTGGTAGTGATAGGGCACGCCCATACAGTGATGGTTATGGTGGATTTGGCGAATCATATAGCAGTTTTGGCAGTGGAAGCTTTGGTCCTGCTTCTTATAGGTCACTTGGAGGTTTTGGCAGCAGGCTTGGTGATTACGGTGGGTATGGTGGTGATGATTTTGGTGATAGTTTTGGAGGATATGGTGGTGGTGGTGGTGGTTTTGCTGGCTATCGAGGTGATTCATCATTTGGCTATTCTAGTCGCTATGGTTCCTATATGGGGGGGCTTGGTGGTGGATATGGTGGAAGTGGGCTAGGGGCATATGGGCGAGGTGCTGGGGGCTTTGCAAGCTATGGTGGACCTGGTTCAGGTGGGGGTTATGACTCTGCCCCTGGTGCTGGCTATGGTGGGCCTGGGGCATTATATGGTAGTAGAGGAGGTTATGGAGGCAGTAGTCGTTACCACCCTTATGCAAGATAGATTTATGCCTAAGCTTTGCTATAGAAGTTCCTTGCTGGTTTAAGCATCACATTACATAGGCACAGGGCACATAATGCAGGTGACCACTATCTAGAAGTCAGATGAACCATTAGCAAGTCTATTACATTATTGCGTAGCAAGCTGAAGGTAGAATCTCATCAGTTTAGAGCGCTACATTCGCAATCAGTTGTGTTTCTAGTTATAGCATATCTTTTTTTTTTTTCCTTTCCTTTGTTTTGTTTTAGCCTTTAATAATCAGATTGTCGCAAGTTAGATTGTCATATTTCTAGATATGATCTTTAGTTAGTATCGCAGTGGAGTTGTGTGAATCGTGATCTTTCTATGTGTTTTGCTTGGTAAGGCTATATTAAAAGATGATGGCATCCATTGTAGGATTCTGTTCCATATTATTTAGTTTTATGTTTAGCTGCATATTGTTAATGATAGTTTTTAATTAGTACCAGCAGGTTATTGAAGTCACTTGTTGACTTGAAGGGTTGGTTCCCTGCTGAGGTATATGTTGTTGGCTATAGTAATTGGAATCATAGAAAGGATTGGACTGTTGATGCGGACCTTTAATTTCAGAATCTTAGATTCTTGAAGTGATTTTGCAATGGATATTTAGATATCCATTTTCTCCACTTAGCCCCCTTCTCTGAGGGGATTAAATGAAATTCTACATTATGTTAACTCTGGTCATGTTGTTACCTTGATTGTCTTACTGCGTCAATGAACTTGGAAGTTTCCAATTAAATTTTTAATCAATCCATATGAGTGGAAGTTTTCAATTAAAATTTTAATCAATCCATCCGAATCTTAGTTCTGGATATCTAAATGAATATGTATTCAACACTTTATTTTTAATACTGCCCATCTCCTCCAACTTCAATCTATAATCTTTACCCTGGTGATATATGTGATGCATTTTACCCTTCTTCAACCGTTATTTCTCCTACCTATAGAGATGAGTGCTGTAGCAATACCCTTTTGGAAGTTTGGTTGAGATGTGCTAAAATTGTTATTGGTGAAAATTAGATTGTTGCTTTTGTCTTAAAATAAGATGTGTTGGTGTTGTAATCTGTTGTATCTTTTTTTAAAATATATTCATCTTCATTATTATAATAATAAAAAAAGGTGTTGCGCCCGTTTCCATGTCTCTTTCTGTAAGGGAGAAAATGAGAAGCTTAAGTTGTATGTGCTTTAACAACCTTGGTGTATAAGCTAATTTGACCTTTCCTGCCAATCGCTATTCTATGTAGAAAAGACCGAATGAAAATCCTTGCATCCATGTTACATTATAAACGAGTAATGAATTGAGTGGAAGTACAAATTTATGCGTAATTAAGTGCTCTTTTGGGGGGCGTGTTTTCTGATGTCAATGATGACTCTTCGTGCCTGTAGTCTTTTCTTCATCAACTATTAATTTCATTGGCTTCTCTCTTGCTGAATGAAACTCTGGTTTATAGATACTATGCTTTAGTGGAGACACTTCTCTTCATCTATTCATCATCTAGTTTTAATTGCAATTCCCTAGTTCATGGTGAGAAAATAAAGAGAAAATTCCTTTTTCATCATCTATTCACATGTTTTTTATTGCTTTTTCATTGTAAGCCATTAAATTTTATGTTTAACTTTTTTAAAATTCTATAACCTTTCTGTTTTTTAAAAAGATGAGCTTAAGATGCATTTTAGTATCTAATTTATTTTTTAATTATTTATTAAAATCTTACGACTTTAAAAAATGTTATATTTTTATCTAAATTAATTTTATTTTAAAATATAACATGAGAACATATCTTTAATAAATAATTTGGTTTTAAATTATTTAATGATATTAATGTCAATATAACTGTTTTATTATCATATTTAATTTGATACTATGCTTCATATATTTTAACGATATTTTAATTATTCAATTATTTATTAAAAGATTTTAATCTAAAGATATTGTAATCATTCAACTATTTATCTATTTACCTTTTATATTTTTTCTTGTCCACTTGAGTATTTTGTGTGATAATATTTTTTTTTCAATTTTTTTCTTATCTCTGTTACTCTTATCTCATATTTTTCCCTAACTTTTTTCCCATCCAAGCCGAGCTTCTGGTTTGTTTATATTCAAAATAGTCAAGATCATATAAACCAACGAACGGATTATATCCTAGCACAGTAAATTTCGCATGAATCACCTATGCATGGCACAACTTGAAGTGGCATGGGGAAAATTTGAATGGGTCACCTTTTTGGCTATTTGTCAAAGCGAAAATTTTTTGTTTCAGCTCCAATTATTTAATTCTGAAGTTGAGATTATGTTGAAGTACATTCTAAGCTTGTAACTGTTTGGGGTGGGTTTTACGCAAATTGAGACAACTCTTCTCACATACTTATCTATATTTTGTGAAATCATTCTCCTAATGGTTATCTAAATGGGCACTAAGTTATGTCGGCAAATGCGATCTCCTTGGTCTATATGAATTAGCTGGCATTTTGAAGAGGAAAATCCTTTTAGCGGGGCGGATGGAAAATTATTATATAAAAACGACAAAAGATGTTCACTGAGTAAGAAGTATTGTCTAATTGATATTTCTTCGACGTTTCCAAGGACATTTCATGGATCCTAGTGAAGTTAAGTACTTCGGCCCCAAATAAAGTAATTGGCTAGGATCCTAAGATCAGTTTTGGTTGAAATAATATTTAATGAGACAGATATAGTAGTAAGTTTATATGTATGATCTACCTCTGATTAATCTTTGCAGTCTTTCTCTTTCGATCTGGGACAGGACCTGAGATGGGATGTTCAAATTACCTTTACTACTTTAAATTTTGTTTCCAAGGGATTAAAGGTAAAAAATTATTTTGAGTTTATGATTGTGAATATAATATACTTTGAAATTTGTCTTCATAAAAATGTGAACTGATTTCACATAAGAAAGAGCAAAAAAATTTCGTCGGAGAAAATTTTGTTTCACATAAGTATTGTCTAATGAAAGTTCGCGAAACTTTCAAATCTTGATCCTGCTTTCTACAAATCTGAATTGAATCGATAATATATATATATGTGAATCTGAATGCCCCTTTGCTAATGATGATGGAAATCCACGTATGAATGTGTGTGTGTGTGTGTATGTGTGTGTGTGTGTGTGAATCTGCGTATGTGCATGTGTGTATATATTAAAGTATCCAAATAGGTTGATTTTCATTTTACAAAAGAAAGGTGTGTGATTTTAATGGAGTTACTGCTAATTCCTAATCGGCGAACACGTGATACACGCCCCCTGTAGATTTGGCCCAAAAAAAATACACGCCCCGTGAAGGCATTCTTCATGCCACGGGGTGGCGCTAAGAACTCGTTTGAAAGCTTTTCCTTAAACATAGATTCAGATACATAATTTAGATTTTACTCTAAAATCTAGATTTGATAAAAGAATTCACATTTTTTTTTGAAAACATAGGTTTTGTAGTAATAAGATTTAGGTTTAAAATTTAGATTTTGAAAAATATATTTTTTTGTCAAATAATAAATTTTCTCTTTCTTGTTTTTATCTTTCTGTTTCGTATTTACTTTTTGTCTTAAATTTTGTAAAAGATAATAATTTCATAAGCACAGTCACCTTTCAAAATTTAGATTTTGCTTTAGGATACGTAAAAACTATTTTTCCAAAATCTATTCTTTAAAACCTAGTTTTACCTTGAATTATATGAAAGTGATTTTGAACAAACTTCTAAACAAGCTCTAAATTGTGAACGCAAATAATGTTGCGGAGTTAGTTATGAGTTACTAAGCTCCTTTTTTGTATTTCATGTCACAAGGTTAATATTTGTGCCTATTTGAAAAATTATTAAGAGAATGATAGTTGGTTAGAATGCATTTTAAAAATAGGTTTTGTTCAGAATGCATTTTAGTATAATGCATTTATATTTGGATAAACATTGAATTTATATTATGCTAAAAATGAGTTTTTCGTTCAGAATGTATTTTGAAAGAATGAGTTGTCAAACATTGAGGTTTATAAACCAGTAGATTTTTAGGTTTAAAATGCATTTTGGATTTCTGAAAGAAGCTATAAAACAAGCACATTATATCCATCACTATAACATTCACGATGTGCAAGTGAAAATAAATTTCTCATTTTCAATTTTCTATTGGCTTATTTATTTTACTTATTTTCCTTTTTCTTAATTTTTTTTATATTTTTAAGCAAAGACTTGTCGTGGCAAATCCTAGTAAATCTTCTTTTTAAACTTTAGCATGAATGACGCTTAATGACCCTCACTATCACATCCTTACACTTTAGGAAAAAATTACTGTCAAGTACCCCATACAATTTCGACCCCATCTCTTTATGATCATTTCCTTTATTTTACAATATATACCTAGGAGGTGATTCATTCAATGAAGACTAGAAAAGGCAAGGGTTGATGGCAATGAAGGTAAACCTGAAAAAAGCCTATGACCATTTAGAATGCACTTTAAATGAGGACACCATTCGAGCAACATGTATTGATGAATGGTTCTACAGTGTTATAATGGCTTGCCTCATAGGTTCATCCTTCCAAATTTTGTGGAGTGGGGAAGCAACTGATACTTTCACGCCATTCAGAGGTATTCGACAAAGGTGATCCAATATCCTCTTATATTTCCACATTGATTGATTTAAAAGATTGTAGGTTAATTGATGGTTAAAATTAGTTATCAAGATTCAGAAAAATGTTATTTGCCTGACCCCCTTATTCCCTCATCATTAATCTCCCATAAAAAGCGACTCCCGCCTTACCTCATATCTCAAATTCAATACACAAGAGCTCTTGTCACAGTTAATCACGACTTATCATCAATGTATACTCATAAGCAATATTTACCATTAATCAACAATTACCAAACTTTGTATAAAAAAAAACAATTACCAAACTCAATCTCAGCTTTGAAAGCGTAAGACCATTCAAAGGACATTTTGAACAAAAGAAATCCCATAGAACAATAATATCAACGACTTATTAATAAAAAAAATAATAATATCAACGACTTACCAATCCCAAAATTCCATCTCTATAATTCCAAATCCATAATCCATTTCAAAATATTTTTTTCAACGATAGCCACGTAGGATCTCAATATTTCTAAGGGTTCAAAAATAATTCACGTGTCACAAACATGCATAATAAGTGGTTAACGTTTAAAATATTTTCTTTTTTCAATCTCAATCAACAATGTAAACCAATGAAATTTCAAATTCAACCCATATTAACATAACCAAATCACCATATCCTAGCTCAAAATCACATATGAAATACAATAAAACTAAAATGATTAAACACTTAATAAACTAGTCCATGTAACTCATTTAAATCCAACAGATTAAGTGAAATCATTACTCATTACGAAATCATGACCAAATTTTTGAAGCTCACCCCGGTCACATTTTTTAATTACCTCTAGTAACTTTATTCAATTTTCAAATTTGACTTAAAGTGCTAATACCTAGCCATCTAAAACATAGTCGAGTTCGTTGAGATTTGCCCGATTTACTTGCACAAAACCAGCACGTCATAACCAATTTTTAAAGCTCAATCGGAGTCATTTTTTTATGACTGGAGTCACATTGTTTAGACTTGCATATAACCACAAATAATGACCAAAGTTTTGAAGCTCACCCTTGTCAAATTTTTTATTGTTAGCGTCAAATTGTTTTGACTTGCACATAACGAGCAAGTCATGACCAAACTTCTAATAATTAACCCAAGTCAAACCCTGTTTGACCATAGTCATGAAATCTGACTCTGACATAGCTAGCAAGTTTTGAGCTTGATTACTGATATCGTCATCTCGTTTTCTCAAATATTTCTAAAATGATCAAAATTTAACTCATTTTTAAGTTTACCAAATCACCTTAATGTGCCCATTTGGAAAAACATTGAAAAAATGATTTCAAATAATCCGAAGTATGTGAGAGGAGTTTTGTCTCGACTTGCAGAAGTCACGGAGTTACTAAACACAAGTAGATATTAGAAAACTCTTTTCTTCATATTACAAGTGATCGTTAGAAGATTAAGGGCTTGTTTGGAAACCCATTCTGAAACCTAGGTTTGATTTCAAAACCTAGGTTTTGTCCCAGTACAAAAAATTTTCTGAAAAACTATTTTGGTTACAAAACCTCAATTTAAAACCTAGGTTTTTTCTTTCCTACTTTTTCCTCTTTTTCTACTTTTTACTATTTCATCTTTCCTACTTTTTTCCTTCTTTATTTTTCATCTTTCCTACTTTTTTCCTTCTTTATCATTCTTCTTTTCTACTTTTTTTTTGTTTCTTCTCTTCTTTCCTACTTTTTCTTTCTTCTCTTTCCTCTTTTCTACTTTTCATTCTTTCTCTTTCCTCTTTCCTATCCACTTTTTTGACTCGGAATCCGTAAAAGCTAAAAACTTTTCAGACATAAATAACTTTTCAAAACCTAGGTTTTGCCTCGGAATCTGTAAAAGCTATTTTCCAAAATATATTCTCCAAAACTTAGATTTTGCCTCGTAAACTGTAAAAACTATTCTGAAAAGAGTTCTCAAACAAGCCATAAAGCTCAATGGATTTATTGTTCAATGAAACCAACTTTTTATCTGAAGCATTTAATGCTAAATTTGAATATGGATGCTCTGTACTGAGACTCCAAGAGCCATTTGAACTTTAGAAGAGATAGTGAAACTCTCGTAGATGTTATGAGAACTTGACGTAGGTCAAATTGTTAAAACCGTACGTAGTGTTAATCTTTCTTTCCTTCATACAACAGTCTCAGTGGCATTGCCAATACTCTAATATTAATAATTATATTTTGTGAATTTTTTTATGATTACCCAATTCACCCTTCTCGTCGGGTGAATCCTGTCTCACAAGAATTTGGTGAAGGGGAGTTCGAAACTCAAATTTGTTAGGTGTGAAGTATAAGTTGCAGAACGATGCATAGATAGGTGATTGATGTTTCAAGCCAAACGATATTTTTGTTATCCCTCAGCAAGCTGTTTTTCTCTTAGGAACAGTAAATGTGCCTATAGCTTTTAACAAGCCAGTTTAAGAAAAATGGTTGTAAAGTATAATTGGAACATCGGTTTAACGTCACCTTTTAACATAAGTTAAACATAGAACCAACGTTAAAAAGGACATGGAACTTTTGTAATAAAATTGAAGTTTACATAAAACAGCGTTAGTTATACAGATAACCAACAAGTGAAGAACAGAAAAATTTATTTAAGTTTACAAACTCGCATAAATGTCGTCTCAATAAAAAATGAGATGAGATCCATATAGATGATTTGATTGACAAATGGACAAACTTAATCCATAGAACCTATAACCAATTCCCCCTTCACTAATCAGACATCCTGCGAATTGTGATGAGGTTATGGTTTAGATGTTTGGAACACTTGACACTAAAGTCTGTACAGCGACAATTAAATGAAGAACGACAGAAATTACTGAGTTTTCCCCAAATGTCCCCTTCCGTTACTCAGGTCTATTCCCCGACTTATCTGCATCAATGCTAACCATGCTTAGATGCCCTGTTTTTGAGATGTCATCTCTCAGATCACCTGGCGTAGATGGCCTACATGCCTTGCTTTTCCATCACAGTGGGATATCGTGGGCGTGGGGGACTCAAAAAATGGTAATGGATCTAATATAGTTTGACAAAAAAATGTGATTGTTGAGCAATATTTATTTTAAGAAAGGGTATTTTGGTCCAAAATAACATGTCAATGTTGTGATTTAAATATTGACTAACTGTTGCATGGATCGAAGTTGATTATCAAAATTAGATGGGAGATTTATGCAACGTGTATTTTGATTTTAAGGGTGATCTATATAGGTTTTCAAAATATAAGGGATGCCTTTATAATTAAGGCAAATAAGAACGGTTGTTAGAGTATTTTACTTAATAATTAATGTAAATTTATATGAATAATAAATGTATTAAGATGGAGTTTATTATATATTCTTAATTATTAGTGACGGGTCATTATACAATGCTACAGATCAGTAGGTCTGCAGCAACATTGAAAATGCATAAAGAAATAAGTACACCTCCCTCCTCCCTTGTAGCCATTATTAATGCAAAATTGAAAGCATTCTAAAGGTCCATTACAGTCCAAATATTCATTCGTAACAATACTACTTGTTGGACCTGCATTATTATGTTCAACACAATAATTAAATGAATGACTAAAAAATAATGAAAATTTTCAAACGCATACACGTGTGTTTATGTATTTATATACTATATTGTCTTAAATGACATGCGAATATAACAATTGAACATATCCTAGGCCCAAACTCTTACGTTAAGGTTGGCAAGAAAAAAGCATCTACAAAGCCTTAACTGTTATGAAAGTCTTTTTCGTTGAGTTTCGCATTTTCGTATTAACATAAAAGAAAATTAATTTTTTTTTAAATGCAAAGTATAAAATTGAGTTATTGAGAGAAGAAGAACAATTTACCTGAAGCCACAACAAGAACAATGAATATAGCAATCCCAGCAGAGATATACTTCTGAGAAACAAATGAAGCCGCCATTCTGTGACAATTTCAATTTACTTTTTATCATCTCTGATTTCTAATGGTTTGGCCGATGATATATATAAAGGGAAAAACAGGTGGACTTCCGTCACTCGTAAGCCATTATAAATTTTTAAATTGCGTAAGTGATTAAAAATTTGTAAGTGGTGATCTGTAGGTGATTTAATTAGATATCTTTAAGCTCTGTTTGCTAAGAATGGAAATCAATTTTAAGAAAATTTGCTAAGAATAAAGGAGCACTTTCCGGGGATATGAGAGATAAGAATGAAGATCATTGATGTAAAAAGTGAGTCGTGGGCATGACGGTGAATCAAAGGGTGTGTTGTAGTGATGAATGGGAACTGTGAAGATGAAGGAGATATTCGTTTTTTTAGTAATTAAAGTGTACGAAGGTAATTTAATCCAATTTTTAAATCTCTAATTGTGTCAGACAAACTCATTAATGATTTGTTAAATTTAGTTATTTAAATTAGAATATTAGTAATTCAATCGTCTTTTATTGAAATTTCCCCCTTTTTAATCATTTTATTTTTTATTTTCTTCTGTTTTTCAATTGGAATTTGAGTAATTCAATAATCAGCACTGTCAAACATACGATTGTGCTAATCAATTAGTTTCAAGTGATTAAAAGTAGTGAGTTGGTGATTTAGATTAGTTCATTTGAGCTGCGTTCGTTTATTTTGAAAATCAATTAGTTTAAGTACCACTCGTGAACAATATTCAAAATATAAAAATTTAGTAACAATCTCTAATTAATTTCACAGTTAAAGAAAGTACATTAATAAAGCAAAAGGTGAGAGAAGTATTTTTATTGTGTTTGATTTATAGGAAAATGGCTTTGTTAAGAGAAAGGCTTCACGTACATGTTTGTAGAAGGCATTTGACTAAATCTAATTATTTTTCTTTTACCCTCTCTGTTTTTTCTTGCTTAATCTGGCATTACAACTCGTTTAAGACAGGAAGAGATGTGCTTCAATTGACTTAGGCAAAGGTCATACTGATGATCATTAAATGACTACAGTTCAATAATCCTACGTTTTTCCTTCGACATTTTGTTTTTGTGTTTTTGCCATCAAAGATAAACCAATGCGAATTAAAACATACAATTAAGAATCCCATACGTACAAAAAAAGAATAGGTTTGATCAGTAGTGGTTGCCATTTTACGAAAATTTCAATATGACCTTTATATCTCTTTCAATTTATAATGCTTACTTTGTATCTTAAGGATAATCGATCAGGATGAATTTGCTATATGAAGCTCTATCAATTTCATTTCGATGGATATAGATATGGATATGGATATGGATATGGAAATGGATATGGATGTGGAAATGGAAATGGAAATGGGGTTTAAAAGTATGTTTGGTATGTCATGGAAATGAGGTATGATTTTTAGATGAAAAGACCTAAAAGCCCTTCTAAATTAAAAAATCTTTTTTTAAACCTTTAAAACTACCTAAATCAAATTAAAAAAAATTTTAGATGGAATTATCTCCATGGATTTAAAAATCCAAGCTTTTGAGATGGAATTGTAAATCCATGGTTTTGGTGGAATTGGCTTCCATGTGGAAGCCAATTCCATGGTACCAAACATGCATGGATATGGAAATCAATTCCATTTCCATATCCATGCCTCCAAATTCCATGGTACCAAATGTGACCTAAGGGTTTGCTTTAGTTTGATTTTGTAGAATATATTCAAAAGGAAAATAATTTGATATAAAGAAAAGGAACAACAATGACAAAAAATAATGTAAAATGTAAAAATTGTTATAAATACATTAAAAGAGTGGATACGTATAAATTGTTGATTTCCTAAGCCATAAATACTATACATGAATTGTCATTGAGAAACTAAAGAGTTATTCAATGTACATAGAGTCACAATGTATGTACAAAGAGTCACAATGTATATTCATCTATATTCATTACTTCCAGAGATGAATTTCCAGATGTGTGTCCGAAGGAGATGATGGGCTTACCTCCAGAGCGAGAAGTGGAATTCTCTATTGATCTTGCACCCGGGACAACGCCTATCTCTAAAGCTCCTTACTGAATGTCACCATCAGAATTAGCAGAATTGAAGAGCAGATTGAAGAGTTGTTAGAGAAGGGTTTCATCAGACCCAGCGTATCTCCTTGGGGATCGCCTGTACTATTTGTGAAGAAGAAAGATGGAAGTCTGAGGCTGTGCATTGATTATCACCAATTGAATAAGGCAACCATAAAGAACAAGTATCCTTTACCTAGGATTGATGATCTATTGACCAGTTGACTGGAGCATCCATGTTTTCGATCAGGCTACCACCAATTAAGGGTCAAAGCTGAGGACATCTCAAAAACGGCATTCAGAACAAGATATGGCCATTATGAATTTCTCGTTATGCCATTTGGGCTAACCAATGCTCCAGCAGTCTTTATGGATTACATGAACAGAATCTTTAGACCTTACTTGGATAAGTTTGTAGTGGTCTTCATTGATGACATCCTCATTTACTTTAAGGATGAGGAAGAACATAAGGAGCATCTCCGAGTGGTGTTACAAGTATTGAAAGAGCATAAGTTATATGCGAAGCTGTCCAAGTGCGAGTTCTAGTTGAAAGAAGTTAAATTTATGGGTCATGTTGTATCAGCTAACGGAGTATTAGTGGACCCCACCAAGATTAATGCAGTTTTGAATTGGGAGAGACCACGGAGTATCACAGAGATCAGAAGCTTTCTGGGATTGGCAGGATACTACCGGAGATTCATTAAAAGTTTTTCACAGATAACTATGCCATTGACAAAATTAACCAGGAAGGATCAGCCGTATATATGAAACGATAAGTACGTAGCAGCTTTTCAAAATCTAAAGACTAAGTTGACTACGACGCCCGTACTTGTAATCCCAGATCCTACTGAGACTTTCACCTTTTATACAGATGCTTCTAAGAAGGAACTTGGATGTATGCTAATGCAAAATGGTAAGGTCGTTTCTTATGCTTAGAAGATAATTGAGGCCACATGAAGAGAATTACCCTACTCATGACTTGGAGTTGGCGGCAGTGGTATTTGTATTGAAGATTTGGAGACACCATCTCTATGGTTCCCAGTTTGAGGTTTTCAATGACCATAAGAGTCTGAAGTACCTGTTTGATCAGAACGAGCTAAACATGCGGCAGCGGAGATGGATGGAGTTCCTTAAGGACTACGATTATGAGCTGAAGTATCACCCAGGCAAGGCGAACGTTGTAGCAGATGCCCTCAGTAGGAAATCAATCCATGCAGCCCAGATGATGGTACGGGAGCATAGGTTGTTGAAGGAGGTATAAAGTACAGCTATCGATGTGATGTTAGGGTTGATTGCTACTATGGAAGCACTGGCAATTAAAAATTTGACCTGGAAAGAAATTAAAATTTCTCAATTCGAGGATGAGTACCTACTAGGAGTTAGAGAAGATGTTGAAGAAGGGAAAGAGACAAAATTTGAGGTTGGTGAAGATGGGATACTGAGGTATAAAGGGAGAGTGTGTCTCTCTAATGATGGGGGATTAAGGAAGCTTATGCTTGATGAAGCTCATAGGAGTAAATACACAATTCATCTTGGAGCAACTAAAATGTATTGTGATCTCAAGCGGAATTGGTGGAGGAGAGGATTGAAGAAAGATGTAACTGAGTTTATTACTCGATGCTTGACTTGCCAGAAAGTCAAAATTGAACATCAGAGGCCCTCAGGCTTGTTACAGAATCTAGAGAACCCAAAGTGGAAATGGGATAGTATCTCTATGGATTTTATCATGGGACTACCTCAAACTACAGCTGGGCATAATGCCATATGGGTCATTGTTGATAGATTGACTAAATCAGATGATTTTCTGGCTATCAGGGCTAACTATTCTTTCGAGAAACTAGCAATGATTTATGTGAATGAGATATCAGGTTGCATAGGGTGCCAGAGAGTATAGTGTCAGATCGCGATCCGTGATTTACTTCGCGTTTTTGGAGATCACTACAGGATGCTATGGGGACTCGTTTGAAGTTTAGCACAGCTTATCATCCCCAAACTGATAGACAGACAGAGAGGACTATACAGACCCTAGAGGATATGTTGCGGGCATGCGCGATTGAGCTGACAGGAAGTTGGGATAGTCACCTTCCTCTAGCCGAGTTTGCGTACAACGACAGCTATCATTCAAGCATCGAGATGGCACCTTACGAAGCATTGTACGGAAGGAAGTGTAGGTCTCCTATTTGTTGGACAGAATTGAGTGAGAGAAGTTTACTAGGTCCAGACTTAGTGGACCAGACTACTCAGAAGATTAAATTGATTCAGCAGAAACTTCTTACCGCTCAGAGCAGGCAGAAATGTTATGCGGATAGGAGGAGGTGGCCATTAGAATTCCTAGTGGGTGAACATGTATTCTTGAGAGTCACACCGACGACCGGTATTGGTAGAGCAATTCGAGCAAGGAAGCTTGCTCCTCTCTTCATGGGACCCTATGAGATTTTGGAGAGATTAGGGCCAGTGGCTTACAGAATTGCCTTACCCCCACAGTTGGTGAACCTTCACGATGTCTTTCACGTATCGCAATTGAAGAAATATCAACCGGATCCTTTACATGTCATTGAAGCGGATGAAATAGAGCTTAGAGATAACATCACGTATAAAGTTGAGCTAGAGCGGATTGTGGATGCAATGGATAAGCAATTACGCAATAAAACCATCCGGCTGGTAAAGGTTTTATGGAGAGGAATGACTTCCGGAGATGCCACGTGGGAGACAGAGGATAAGATGAAGTAGGAATATCCTCGTTTATTTATCTAGGTATGTCTTTTAGCATATGTGTCGAATTTTGGGGACAAAATTGCTTTTAAGAGGGGAGAGTTGTAACATCCTTATTTTTGGAATTTTTAGTTAATTGTTGTTAGGTCTTTAATTAGTCAGAGAATAAAACAAATTAGGATAAAAAAATCAAATCAAATTAAGATTTATTTATTTTTTAAAAAATATACATATACAGAAATCTCTCCTTAAAAAAATAACTAATTATATGTGTGAACTTATCTTATTATTAAAATAAGAAAAAAAAAATTCTGAATAACAATTTTATTATAATTATTATTTTCTTTTTTTAAAAAAATTATTATATATAATATTATTTTATTTCAAAAGGAAAAAAAGAAAAGAAAACCCTAACCCTAGCCCTCTATATAAGGCTTTTCCCCCTAATCAGAAATCCAAATTCCCGCCTCTACAATGCGCTACAGTACCACAGGTTCCTTCTCTTTCTGCAAGCTTGTTCCATACTGTTCATAAGTCTCAATTGCTTCTATACAAATGCTTCTTTTCTCTTCCCTATAAACCTTTCTTCTTCCTTTCATGCGTTGGGTTTCTTGAAGATTTTTTTTAAAAAGAAAAGAAATGTGTCTTGTCAAGGGTTTTCTCTCTACCTTCCCTTATTTTATTGTTGAATGAACCCATCCTGTCTACTCTGCTAATGAAAACGTTTAGTAGGGTGAAATCAATATACACACACACACAAACACGTTTTTTTTTTAAAAAAATGAACGCTTTTCTCCTTTGCTGAGAATGTCCTTTTTTTAAAAAAATGAAACAAAGAAGAAAAGGAATTTACATCTTATCGTTGTGCCTCCTGATTGTGTGTGAGAGATATGTGTGTATATGTAGAGTTATTTCTTTTACTCATTCTAATATATAAAAAAATATAATATATAATAGATAAGTAAATGCTAGTAGGTGTGTCAATAGATGCTTTTTCTCTACCATCATGTCAAAGCTTTCACCTTTGATGTCTTATCATCAAGGAAAGAAAATGAAAAAAATATATATAATGTGTGTGTTATGCCTCGTGCCTGAACTCTTTGTCAAAGCAAAAAAAAAAAAAAGAGGGAGGCTTTCTTGTGACATGAGGCATATGTATCTGGTGTGTGTGTGGAGGTGTGGCTTATGTGTGTCAGTAGACTTTTGGTGTAGGTAAGGTAGGTTTTTGGGATTGTGAATACCAATTTCTTTTTATTTTTATAACAATATATATGTAATGATACATATACATATATATATATATATGTACAGGTCAATATATGTGAATGTGATATCAAGGTGTGTGTGAAGGTTTCCTTGTAAAAAAAACGTTATACCTAGGCAGTGGCTATGAGATAATGTATATTATTATATATAATAATATATATAAGCAAATATATGTAATATTATATATAGTAAATATATATTTATACATATGATCTTTAAACCTTGGCAGTGGCAAGGTGTGTGTGAGTATATGTTAATATATTAATATATATATAATAATATATATATTTGTACGTTTTTTATTATGGATATAATAAATTACATTTAGTTTATCTAAATTGAAAATATATAATAAAAATAATAATAATAAAAGTACAACTATTACAATCATTATTATTATTTTTCTTCCTCTTAAACCACCTGAAAAAAAAATCATAACAGAAACTAACCAATAAAAAAATAATAATAAACACTTTTGTCTTGTATGAATAAATAAAAATTTATATTTTCGACTGATATGTGGGTATACGGGTAATTTTAGATATTTAGATTATCTTTGAAGCAACTTTTAGAATAGGTTAATTAGTATATTGATAGAAATTATTATGTGTGATTTTTGTAGATTCTTATTGATAATTTTGAAGTCCTCTTGTGTGTGCTTATCCGTAAATTTGGGAGTTACAGGTAACTCTGAATATTCTTCCATATACTTGTGAACCGCTTATGATTAAATTGTGATTGAATTATGTTTTATGCATTTTTGGGACTGAATTATATAAATGCAACTATTTAAAGTTTTCAATATATTCTAGCATGAAAATTGTTATAACTGTCATGGCGGTTGCAATGTGAATGGGTTGGAGCATGGAGGAGATTGATGTATGATAAGGTTTTTATCACGTGATAAGCCATCACTCAGTGCACAGTGGATGGCAATTGTTAGGGCCCCTTTTCCCGTGTCTTTCCTTTGGCCAGGATTGCATTGGAATTGTGGGACATGTGACACCTCCTTGGTTTTCTTTTAAGGAGGGGAGCCATAGTCCAGACTTGAGCTCTATACCTTTGGTCGGGTGTATCTTGAGAAACTGGTGAGCTTGAGACAATCCAGTTACATGGATAAGTTTCTGTTGGACTATGTGTTAGCCTATGGCTCCAGTCAGCGGAATAAGGATGGACGGTGATATAAGGGTGGTTGCATATTACATTATTATGCATTATTTGTGATGATGATTGTGAGTTGCATAATTATGAAAGAAAATATGAAATCATTTATATTATGTTTACTTTATATATATACAAACGTATTTCGTAAATCAGTTTCTTCCTTTTTAATTGTATGCCGTTTACTTGTGTGTGGTAAAAACTTTTAGAGTTACTGGGGCGTGGAATTTTACCCCGTTATATTAACATTTTCAGGTGATTGTTCTAGTAGGCAGCAAGGGAAGGCACCTATGGAATGAGCCTTGTTGGCTCTCTTGTGCCCTTAGGCACATGCTATCATTTTGAATTGACATGACTCTAAGACTTCCGCGATTTATTTTCTATTTACTCTGATATTTTGGGAGAATTTGGATTGATATTAATGACGTGTATTTTGGCTGGACTGAGGATATATTTTGATGAATTGATGTTTGGAATCCTCTTTATTTACACATGGAAAAAATTTCTTTGAACATTGGTTAAATTTTTGGGACGTTACACAGCTAGGTATTTGAAAGTGGAAGTGAAGTGAAGGTGATGAAAGTGAAAATGGTAAAATAAAGGGATGACCTTTGGTGCCCTATCTAGGAGCCCTAGATAGGGCGCCTAAAGTGTCAAGGAAAGGGCTTTTGGCACCCTATCTCCTACATAGGGTGCCTAAACTCTCACTTTAGGCACCCTATCTTAGGATAGGGCGCCTTAAGTCTGGTGCTGAGGGCTTTAGGTGCCCTATCTTTAAGATAGGGCGCATAAAGCCCCATATTAAAAAATATACGAAGGGCTTTAGGCGCCCTATCTCTAAGATAGGGTGCCTAAAGTCCCCACAGGCGAGAATTGCACGGGAACTGAGGGTTTTAGGCGCCCTATCTCTAAGATAGGGCGCCTAAACCCATATTCTAATTACAAAAATGCCAACGCCTTTATTTTTTACTCCCTTTTTTAAAAAAAAGGACGCGAATTTCAGTAGTAAAAACTATACTTTGTAGTAGTGTTGGTTTGTGAAACCAAGTTTCCAACAACTAGTTACACACCTTTTATGTGGATAAATGAGAGCCAAGTAAATGTGTGAAGTGGTGG
>JANTPZ010138294.1:0-13576 GCA_025593235.1 Vachellia pachyceras
TTCATGCAGGAATCCATGATGATCTCAGATCAAAGGGCATTGTGACGTGATTACATATGAGATAAGCTAATGACTTAATCCATGCAGCTTTCTCATAGGGGGTCGGTCCAGTACCTTATACTCTTACAAGTGCCTATGAGTTTAATTCGTATCTCCATACCTTATCAAAGTCATACTGGTCTTACTTTAACTTTGTTCCTATACAGATAACCGACCATGGACATTTAGGATAATATTCATAATTTTCCCATGGATACAATTATCATAATAAAGATGCGAAATATATGATAATTAAATAGGGAAAATACATTAAAATAAATAATGAGTGAGGTACAATGATTAGATCCTAGGGCACAATTTCCAACATCCTCCCATTTGCACTAGGTACAATCATTGATTTGTCTAATTTCCATTGACCTAACATGACCTTCATTTTTCGCTTGTGCAAGCAGTTTGTTAAGAGGATTAGCAACATTGTTTTCTTCAAATACTTTGTGTAATATCCACTTTTTCTGTAAGTCGACATAGAGGCTAAATCGATAGTTATAAGATAAGATAAGGCCCCGAAATAAAAGTATAGAAAAAGGGGATGTCAGTGGACTTAAGAGACCCTGGTCAAATTAGTCCTAAGGTTCTAAAATTACTAAGAAAGTAAGCCAGGGACATATATATCATTAAGTATAAAGATCATGGGAAATATGGTCAGTGGATAAAGAGGCTAAACCAGTAATCAAAAGTCAAGTTAGAACCCACGGATAGAAAGTACAAGAAAAGTTAATTACTGTTGGGCCGGAAGTCGCAGAATCATATTTAGCCTGATGGATGGAAGCCGGTAAGAACTTTAATGTTAAGCGTGCTCGTCTTGGAGAAATTTTTAGGATGGGTGACCCCCTGGGTGTTGCCCCAGGAATCAGAAACCAAAAGATCAAGGGCCAAAAGGTTAAGGGCAAAATGGGAATTTTAAAAAGTTAGACTGTGAAAGGGCATTTTGGTCATTAAGAGAAAATATAAGGGCATTTTGGTCATTTGACAAAGTCAAAGTTAAGCAGTTGACCAAAAATCAGAAAAATTAACAGATGCACAAAAGATAGAGCAGAACTCACTGATTACCAGAGATTCAACCGATTGTTGAAATTCGGTCTGGATGAGGAATTATGGAATTTTAAAGATTTGATGATTGAAAATGTTTATTTAAGGTATCAGGAGTTCTCTAAGACCAAAAACCAGAGTCTATAAAAATTCAATGGAATTTATAGTATTTTACAAAATTATTGCCCAAAGTACGATTAAGGCGATTTTCCCGAAAATGACGAAAAATGCCCGAAAAAACCCCAAAAATATAATTTATTCTAAAAATTAATTTTGGACAATTGGAAGGTATTTTGGGGAAGATGAAGGGCTAGAGTATCAATGAAAAATGCAGAAAATTACAAGGCCCTAAAAAATGATTTATCCTGAGGTTTCGTGTTTTCAGGAGTTTTAAACAGGATAAAGTAATCCTGTTAATTTTGATTTGATTAAGGGACAATTTGAGGATGATGATTTTAATATATTCAAGAGGGAATTATGGAGATTAAATGAGGAAGAAAATATCTCCAGAAATGTAGAAAAAAGATTTACCGGAATAAAGTTATGTTTACCTGTAGAAAGTGTAATCGGTAGAAGTAACCGAATGGAATTTGGTTTGGTTAGTGTAACCAAACCCAAACAGATTTTTCTTCACTCCATGTGCAGCAATTATGACCACTTTTAAAGAGCCAATAAGATTCAAGCATATGGTTTAAAGGTGGAAGAATATAAGCCATTGGATCAAGCAAATTTTTCAAGATTCAATCACCAACCTTAGATTAAAATCTCTATTTAATTAAAGTAATATTCCAGCTCCATCTTCAGCCATTTTCACGACCTCATGGCTGCAAAAAGGGGAGAGAAATCGTCATTGAAGAAGGAAGAAGGAGAGCAAAAATCACACAAAAATCCAAGGTAAGTTGGGATTTCTTGATGAAATCTTCTCTATTTTCATCCCTAGGCCTTCTTCTTCACTTTCAATGGTTTAGTTTCATGATTTATGATGAGTTTTGTCTGCTGGAATATTGAGTTTTTGAGAGAGAAAAATAAGAAAGAGTGGGATTTAAAGAAAAAGATTGGTTGCAAATCATTCCTTACATGATAAAGAGTTGATTGGTGTGTGATTTGTGTTGATTGTTATTGTATTCAGAATTTTGGATTTCAAATCCTAATGGGGAGGTGCTGCACGTTTTTCTTCTTTATTGGGGAAGATGTTTTTGATGTCAAATAATGCATAAACAATGGATTAGGAATGTGTTTATGCAAGTGAATGAAGTTAGAAGTTGAAAAGCACAATTCTCCTTTCTCCTGAAGTGTCTCGGCCTGTGCTGGTTCTTGAGGAAGGAAGTTTCTTTTTATGATTTTGATGCTTCCAATGAGTCTAAAATGAATTTTTGTGTAGGGTAAAAGTGGACACAAGTTTGTGGAAGCATTGGAAGACATTAGAGACAAGTTTGATGTCTTAAGACTTATGTAATTCAAGAGATAGTTTAAGAGAGGTTTACAATGATTTTTGTCTTGGTAATGTCATATGTTTAATGGTCATAATGTTGACAATTGTGTAGGCTAAAGTTTGATACAAGAGTGTGATCCCCAAAGCAAACAAGAGAGCATTCAAATTAGGTGGAAATTAAAGACACAAGGTAGCATGACCTTCTAACCCTAAGCTTAATTGCTTTGAAAATGTGTATGAATTATGCATGACTTGTATTAAAAATTTGTGATGATTGAAAGTGTGAATATGTGCTTCTGTATGCTATGGCCATATGCATTTCATTTTTACATGTTGTACTTTTATGAGTTCACACTTATATTGAAAGTTGTCATGCAATTTTATAATATGTGTTAGGAAGTTTTGCTACTGGGATTTCCAAAAATCTCACCCTCCCCCACTAACCATTTTTAGGTGGAAGAACATCAAAAGGTAAGGAGTAAATCCATGATGCTTGAAGTAAAAATGTGAACATGTGTATGAATGTAAATTATGTTGTAAACTTTTAATTATATTGTTGAAGTTTGAAAAGTGGCATGTAATATAACTTATGCATGTATGATGGACTTATGATAACTAATGTATGCCCTATGAATGCCTAATCACATAGGTTATTATGATTAAGGAAATTTTAGAAATCATTAGGTTGAATTATGAAGTTAAGAAGTTGAAAATTTGGCTAATTGAGAAGTTGGTGAAACCCCCAACTTTGGCATAATGTATAATAGAGTAAATGGATTCCAAATGTCCTGAAATTTTATGGAAAAATAGTTCACATTGCAAGGTTTTTAATTAGCTAAAGATCACTAGAATTGGAATTTTGTACAGAAAGTTATGACTATCCAAAGTTGACGAAAAATCACAGAAAATCATGGGAAAATGAAAAATTACCATATGAACAGTACATTTCCACGAAAGAATATGTACCAATTGGACTAGTTACTATTCAAATGAGTATTTTTCCCTCATAAAGGAATTCGTAAGCTTCAAATAGAAATTGGAACCACTCGATTTCGATTTTTCTAGAATTAGTTATGAATTTTCAAATTTGGCCCGGAAAACTGTGAATAGCAACTTTCCTAAAAATGAAAGTTTTCATTTTGGTCCCTTTTCACAATGTAAGATGTTTGAGGCCATTAATTGGCTCAAACACTACATTATCGTGCATATGGTCATAGCAATCAAATTCACATATCACACACATAACAACAAGTTCATACATCATAGATTAATACAGCATTCACAACAAGTTTATAAAATGGTTTAGAAGAGGTTAGTAGTCTTGCTACCTTGTCTCCTTAATTCCCTTGAAACTGGAGACCTTTTTTTATTACTTTTCCAATGAGTTCTTTGGGTTATCAACTTCCTAAACACCATGAATTTCCAAACATCACAATGCAAGAAAACTTGCAAAAACGCAATAGAGCTCTTATTGCCTGATTGAGCTTTATTTGTATTAGTTTTCTGCTTGATTTATCAGTCTTAGAGTCAATTTTAGCACATACATAATCCTTCTGTGATTAATTTGAGATTAAGAGTTTTGATTTGGATTATTGTGATTTTGGGTACATATGCCATGAAGAATGATTTATTGTGCCCAAATTGCATCATGAGCAAATGATATTGCCCATATTTGCTATTTCATTTCAAGAACTCCATACAAAAGGGCAAGAGAAGCAGCTCTGGAGAAGTTCGCTACAGCGGAATTCAATTTTCGCCACGGCCAAAGTTTAAGCAATCAGGCAATGAACTCTTGGGAGAGGTTCACCGCGGTGAAACCCAAATTTAGCGGCGGTGAATATCGCGTAATACCTGATTTTTACCTCAGAAGGAAAATAACCCGACCCAGCTTGATGGATTCGATCGAGAACGGTTTATCATGCTAAATTAGGGTATTTTCGAGGTAGAGGGAGAGGAGGATGCTGGAGAGGCTTGAGTGAAAAAGAGAGGAGAGAAACTTCATTCTCCATCTACCCTACGCACACACTAACACCATTTCACCCCATTTCTTCATCATTCATCCATCATCATGCATTCATCATCCATTCAAAGCTCATTTCCATCACCCATGAGGAGCTGCACATCTCCATCCTCTTGAAGATGAAGTGAGCTGGAGTTTGAAGTGCCGAAAGGGGAGTAGTTACTTTCATTCTGTATTTACACTATACATTATTAGGATTCTGAGTTAGACTTTGTAATTTGTGTGTAAATGCTTGGTCTCGGTTGAGCCAAACTTGGATTATTATGTATTGAGTTGCTTTGTGATTGACAAAGTAGAATGGAGTTCATTTTGCTTATTCAATGAAATCTTGTTGTTCTCTTCTATCATCCTAGTTGTGCTTGGTTTTAGAGTCAATAATGTATGGAGTTGATTTTATCACTCTGTGATTTTCTTACACACAATAAGTGGTCTTAAGAGATTTCATGGGATGGAGTTCATTTCATGTTGTTTTGGACCCACCAAGTCGTGTGGGGATTTAGAAGGAGATCATTGTATGACACTCCGGACCCATACGAATTGTTGGGGTTTTTGATTTCAAAAACTTAGTGCGGAAGTCGATACTTTCCCTAATCTTTTGTGAACCATGTGGGCGAAATTCATTTTCAAGAGGAACACACTATCACTCCCCTTCCAAATCTAAATCTATCTTACTTTTCTTTAACTCAGAAAAATACCAAAAACAAGTTTTATTTTGTGGTTAGATAGCTTAATTTGAATTGAAACCGATTGCATTTGCATTACAAACATAATCACAGTTAAGGATTATTGGTACGCGACTAGCTTCCAATGAGAGTGACCCTGGGTTGTCACTATACAAAACTTGGAAATCAAAATTAATATTCTTGATCCATTTTCAAGGCTAACCGGTGACCTAAGTTTACAATTTGTGGCTTAGTTGGACCAAGAGTTTGGCACCGTTCCTGGGGAAGCTAAGTGCCATTAGTTGTTAGTTGTGTTTTTGTTTGTTAGTTTTGCATATTTATTCATAGTATAGGGTAGGTTTTTACATATTATAGCATTGCATTTCATCTGTATTTTGCATCTGATATCGAGTTTTCGCCTCGGCTAATGCCTACTTTAGTCGCGGTCAATTCTATTTTTAAATGAGAAATAACTGTTGGGACACTTTAGCCAGGACCAAAATTTACTTTTGCCGCTACGAAATTCAATGTTCACCCCGATGAAATTTAATTTTGGCCACAGCCAACTTTTGCTCAGTGAACTATTTCTTTACATTCCAATTTTTTTTTCCATTTCCAGTGTATGCATACATATCATGTTTTCATCTTTCATGTCCCAACTTCTTTATTTTGTTTAAATTGAATTCTTTTAATTTATTTTACCCCAAATTCTCATTCTTTTATAGGAGATATGGAAGATCATTTCTCTCAAAGCCTTACATCCATACAGCATCAATTATAAGATCTCCAAACATGGATGCATGATCACAAGAGATGTTCACTTGGTGATCCGACAAAACCACAAAATGTAAACTTAGATCGTTGGTTAGCCTTGAAAATGGATCGAGAATATTAATTTTGATTTCCAAGGATTGTATAGTGACAACCCCAGGGTCGTTCTCACCAGAAGCTAGTTGCTTACTAATAGTCCTTAGCTTGTGATTATGTTTGTGATACAGATGCAAACGGTTTCTTAATTCAAGATAAGCTATGTACCTAATGCAATTACAAAATTTAAAATTTGTTTTTGGTATTTTCAGGCGGCAATGAAAAGTAAGGCAGATTTGGATTGAAAAGGGAGTGTTATGGTGGGTTCCTCTTGAAAATGAATTGGGCCATAATAGTTCGCAAAAGATTAGGTAGAGTATCAACTTTCGCACCAAGTTTTTGAAATCACAAAACCTAACAATTCATATGGGTCCGGAGTGTCATACGATGATCTCCTTCTAAATGCCCACACGACTTATTAGGTCACAGATAACATGCAATGAACTCCATTCCATGAAATCCTTGAAGTGCTCTTAGTATGTGTACGGAAATCGCAAAGTGACAAAATCAACTCCATGCATGTTGACTCTAAAACCAAGCACAACTAGGATGATTGAAGAGAACAGCAAGACTTCATTGAATAAGAAAAATGAACTCCATTTCACTTTGTCAATCACAAAACAACTCAATACACAATAATCCAAGTTTGGCTCAACCGGTACCAAGTATTTACCTACAAATTACAAAGTCCAACTCGGATTCTAAGTAATCTATAATGTAAATACAGATTGAAAGTAATTACTCCCCTTTCGGCACTTCGAACTCCGGCTCACTCCATCTTCAAGAGGATGGAGATGCTCAGCTCCTCATAAATGATGGAAACAGGCTCTGAATAGATGAGTGAAGCATGATGAATGGATGGATGGTGAAGGTAGGGTTTGGAGAGTGTGTAGATGAGAGAAATGATGAGAGTGTGTGTTTCTGCCTTCCTTTCTTAGCCTTCCTCTCTTATGTTTGAAAATGACCTAATTTAGCATTAGAAACCGTCATGGGTCGGATCTCTAAGGCTGGGTCGGGTTAATTTCCATCTGCAGTAAAAATTTGGTGCTGATACATGATATTCGCCGCGGCTAACTTGTGGTTCACCGTGGCGAACCTCTCCCAATAGTTCTTTGTCTGCTTGATTGAACTTTGGCCACGGCGAACTGTGAATACGTCGCGGCGAAATTATCCAGAGCTGCTTCTCTTGCCTTTTGCACAGAATTCCTGAATTGAAAAACAAAACTTTGGCAGTATCATTTGCTCATGATGGAATTTAGGCACAACAGCATCATTATTCATGGCATATGAACCCAAAATTGCATTAATCCAAATCAACTACTCCTAATCCCAACTTAAGCACAAAAAGGTCATGTATGTGCCAAAGTTGACTCTAAGACTCTAGAAATTCATGAAGAAAACTAATACAATTAAAGCTCAATCAAATTCCGCCACACTTAAACCTTTCTACTCGTGGACAAAGCTCTTCACAAACTCAAAAATGATCAATACATCTAGAAAATATACTCACGAGTCCAGGACTACAGAACTTGGCAAAAAACATTCGTCAAGAAACTATCAATGATAAAAGCAGAGATAATTCTAAATCAAATTCTAAGAGAATTCAATTCAAGAGACCAAATAAAAGAAACCTCCTCTCAAAAAGGTAAAAGTGTCTCTCTCCGCTCACCATGCAAGGACAATTTTCACTCATGGTCTGCTTGTTCGAATATCTACCATAGGCTTGTAATTATTCTACCTCTCTACCACAAGATCGATATAATGTGAATCAAGAGGGCTTTAAGGTTTAAGGTGGATGATGGGATTAAACGTAATGAAGTGAAATAATGAAATGAAATGAATTTTTGAATACATAGCACCAAAAGGATATAATCATTTAGTACTTTGCAAGACTTTTAGAGAAATGCATATTTTCAGGCTCTAAATTTCTTTTATCTTTATTTCTCTTTTTCTTATCATTTTTCTTTTTTTCTTTTTCTTTCTTTTTTTCTCTTTCCATTTTTTCTCTTTTTTTTTAATATCTGCTCACATAAACAATTTCTTCAACATACCCTTGCACATATAAGGGTAGTTTTTCCAAATGCTAGTTTTCAAGAGTGAATGGCTCAAAAGGGTAGCAAAGGATGAAATAATGAAGGGTTTGTGTTTGGGCTAAACGAAAGGTTTCGAAATGAAGGCCTCTATCCTTTTCACAAAATATTGGATCATAAAGCTTTGATTAAGAATCAAGACAAGTTCTAGAGAGACTACGAATCAAGACAGACCCACTCTAATCAAATGAAATTAGGCCTAAATATCCTCACGACAAGGCTTTAGTTTCAATTAAACAGTCTCAAGAACAAAAAACGCGAAGAGTCACTTTAGAAACTAATCTACGCTTATCACTTGTAGATAATTTGAAAAACGCAATTAACCAAAAACTGTGATCCTTATACTCATGCATCAGCCTCCAAATGCATTGGCTATGAAAATCATAGTTTCATAAACATTGCTCAGGAATTAATGGTGGTAAAGGTGAGAGGAAATTTTATTTTAAAATCCAAAACCTAGATATATTTTTTTAAAAAAACACTGAAGTTTCACTGCCGCTAACCACAAAATTGGTCGCGGCAAACCACACCTGAGAGGTGGTTCTGTGCGCTAGTGATTTTCGCTGTGGCGCAACCACAAGATGGTCACGGGAAATACACCCGAGAGCCTGAACTACCTTATTAAAGGACTTTCGCCGCGGCGGACAACAAAGTTGGTTACAGCGAAAAGGGTTAGACGGCAAAATTGTAGTTCAGTTTCTCTGAAAATACAACATATACTACGAAAAAGTTTAAATAAACTTGAAATTTCCGAAGTTTTGAGATAAAAATAGCCCAACATCATCCTTTAAAAATTTCAGTTGCAAGTTAAAAATCAAGATATTGCTTAGAAACACTCTAAATCCTAAATCCCCCCATACTTAGATCAAACATTGTCCTCAATGATTGGAAGGAAAGATTTAACATGCTAGGCACGCAGATTCGCAAATAACATTAAACATACTTTCATTCATGCAACAAAATTCAAGAAACAGCATAGGAAAAATAGAATATATATAGCCAAAACAAAATCCATACAAAATCCAATTTCAAAGCATACAGCTGTATCAAAGTTCAACTAAAAGAAAGAAATACGCAACAAAACTAGTCATCCCCCTGTATCGCTGAGTCTCCCTCAGAATCGACCTCAGCAACAGCCTCCTCCTCTCCAATCCCCTCCTCTGCTCTACCCTCTCCAGATGGTCAGTCTCCTGAGGGTCCTACACCGCTGTTGTCCTCCTCTGGAGGTAGCTCGAAATGTAGGCTCTGCGTAATCAGCGCGTCCATCCTCCGTCGATACCTCCGCTTTCTCTCAAATTAAGCTCTGAGCTGGCGGAACTCAGCAGCCAAGCTCTCAAGTGTGGCGGGTGCTGTCGGTGTGGAATGATCGGCTAGATCCTGCAGTGCTGGCGCCTCCTGCTCCTTAGCTAATAAATCATCTATATCAATAAAGGGCTCTGGCTGGGGTGCGGGCTCTCCACGGATCCTCTCATAGATGAACATAGGGACGGGGGCAAATGGATGATCGGTAGGTTTATGGGGGATCTCTAACTCAGTGAACATGTCCGAGATAGGATGCGAGAATACTATGGCCTTTGTGGTCTTATAAGTCAAAACAGCATCGCAGATACTGAAATAGATGAGTGTGGAAATGTTGAAACAGATCCCCTGCATCAACATGTAAATGCAAAGGGCCTATCTCTTCGTGAGGTTCATGAGGTGGCTGGTGGGTAGGATGCTGCTACAAACTAGGTGGATGAAGGGTTTCATCTCTGGACAATACTCAGAATGGTGGATGTACATCTTAGACCTCCTAGGAACATGCCAACCCTTCCCAGGAAGGCACAAGGTCTCCACTATGGCGTCCTCGGGGAACTAACTCATGAGCTGAACGTAGTGATCACGCTCAGCTAGGGGTATATTGTAATGGGTGCAAATGGTGTGGTGGTTAACAACTGCTGAAGCGATATGCCTCTGCAATCGATGAAAATGGTGGACTCATGACGATAAATGGCATAGAAATGGTGAACGAATGCTAGGTTCCCCTGGGAACGCTGGCGGATAAGGCTAAGAAGGCTGGACTGAGTCATACACCTATCAAAAGGATGGTCATCAGGAGTCACAGGAAATGGCCGTTCCCTAACCAAAGGATGGTCGACAGCAAGCTCTAAGACTTCCTCAAAAGTTTGAGATGGCTGAGGATCAGTAACAGAGGGTCAACTACATTGCGAAGATTAGTCCTAGGCATGGCTGCTAAATAGACTCACAAATATAAACAGAAAAACAGAAAAAAAACAAGGTTAACATAGGTGAAAAACAGCTACTGTCGTTGTTGGTCGCGGTGAAAAGCAGTGTTCATCATGGTGAAATGTAAATTTCATCGTGGCGAATACTCTTTTTCGTCACAATGAAAATCACAGAATAGGCGACGATAGCAATGATGAACACAAAGCGAAAAACGAAACAAAACACAATAAAATGGAAGGAAAAAGATGGAATGCTTACTGTAGATGAAAGGCACGAAGAAAGCGGAGAAATGCGAGAGTTGTGGTGGCCAACGGTGAAGTATACGGCGACGGGAGGAAAGAACAATGGCAGCAACGGTGGAACGATAATGTGAATGGGAAGGAAATGAAAAATTGGCTTAAAAAGAAAATGGAGTAGGCAAAGAGGCACAATTTTCGCCCCGTCGAACCATAGTTTGGTCGCGGTGAAAATATAAAAGGTCACAAAATTGGCCGCGGCTAAAACAAAAGTTAGTCGCGGTGAATACTTCCTGAGAGCTCACATGTG
Organism: Vachellia pachyceras; assembly: GCA_025593235.1. Taxonomy (NCBI): domain Eukaryota; kingdom Viridiplantae; phylum Streptophyta; class Magnoliopsida; order Fabales; family Fabaceae; genus Vachellia; species Vachellia pachyceras. The sequence continues at coordinate 10,933 of JANTPZ010138294.1, forward strand.
TCAAGCAACAGAATTGACCGTGGCTAAAATGGACTTTAGTCTTGCTGAAACATCGAAGAGAGGAAAAATCACAAAGATGGAAACACAAAACACACAATAATAGCCAGCAATCAAGCCTAAAACTTCAACCAAACAATATGCACATTCTAACTTTGCAAGCAAAACTCTTTTCAAACCTCTTGGAGACAAGGTAATCATAATTTCAATGGAGTTTATTGAATTTAAAACAATCCTACACTACATATAGAGACTAAACTACCACTACTGGCTATGTTCCTCCCCCACACTTGAATCATTCATATTCACAACATATTCATTGAAAGCTTAAAGCAAATGATTAAGGAAGGGAAAGGAACAACTTAATAATCATGGCATTTTATGAGTTTCATCAATGTCCCCATGCTCTTCTTTTGATTTTCCATACAACGCATGCACAGGTACAGCCGGTTCAGGCGATGCTCTTCTTAAATGCTCTGCAAAATCAATCAAAATAACTCTCCCGGAGGTGTCATCACTGTTTATATAGGGGAAAGTATGCATGCACTCACCGGTTGATTTCTCAAAATGTGAGTATGGCGGTGAAAGCATGCTATCAACCGATGCGAGATGGGTGCATTTTTCAATGGTTTCACAAGAGCACAATGGTGAATCAGAAGGTTTAAGAGGACTTTTCAGATTGTCATCATTAAATGGTGTATGAATGATAATGTGAACATGTTAGTTCATTTTCCATTTCAAGTTTAACACGTGCATCATCTACCACAGCATCAAGAGCATTAACACTTAACAGTGAATAATCCTTGTAAGGATGTTTCATAGCCTCATAAATGTTAAAATTGATCTTATTTTCTCCAACTTCCATTGATATGCTTCCTTCTTTCATGCTAATCATAGTATTAGCCATCCTCAAGAAGGGTTTACCTAAAATCAAGGTGGATTCATTAATGGATTCTTTAGACATATCAAGTACATAAAAGTCAGCACGAAAAACTAAGTCTTTCACCTTTACAAGAATATCCTCAACTATCCCATTTGGATACCTCATCGATCTATCAGCTAGTTGGAGTACCATAGATGTAGGTTTCAAGTTCTTGACCCCTAAGGCTTGATAAACGGACTTTGGCATCACATTAATATCAGCCCCTAGATCGAACAACGCTCCCCCTATGGTTATCTTTCCTATAGTGCAAGGGATGGTAAAGGATCCTGGGTCTTGACATTTCACAGGAAGTTGCGGTTTAAACAAGGCTGAAACATTTGAGCTTACTTGGACTCTTTCATTAGGTCTAAATTTCCTTTTATTGGTGCACAAGTCCTTGAGATATTTAGCATATTTAGGGACCTTTTTGACTAAGTCAAACAATGGTATATCCACCACTACTTTGCTAAACAAATCATAAACCTCCTTTTCACTAGTCTTTTCAGCTAGGTTTTTGTTCATCAAGTATGAGTTTGGAAAAGGGAGTTCATGAATGTTTACCTCCTTACCTTTTGACGAGGTAGAACCATGCTTGCTTCTTTCCTTATTCTTACACGTTGCCCCTTGCTCCAGTTTCTTCTTTCTTCTTCTCTTTGTTGTGGTGAGGTACTCTCTCTTTTCAACAATAACTCTTCTTTTGTGCTCTCACTTATCTTCTCCTTTTCATCAGCTTGTGGAATCTCTTCGAATTCACTATCCTCCTCTCTTTTCTTATGTTCTTCTTCATCATCAAATCTCACTTGCCTCCCGCTTCTCAAATTTATTGCATTCAGTCCCTTGGGGTTGATGACAGTATTTGATGTTATGGAGCCTCCATTCCTTGCTTGTTGTTCACTCATGTTGTTAGAAAGTTGAGTGACAAAGGAATTCAAGTGCTCAGCTTTTGTTTCCCATTGCTCTATCCTCTTTTCTAAAGAAGCGTATCTTGCGTCATTCTTCGAAGAATCTTTCTGAATAAGTGAGGCAAGCGAATTGAATTGATTTGAGGTGGAAGCCTTCTCTTCCTTGAGTAGCACCAGCATATTTTGCAGCAACTGATTTGTATCTTCCTTTGGTGGCACACTCAAGGCTTGTTGTGTATTGGCCTTAGAAGGTCCAGCTCCTACACTCCTTTCGAATCTCTGGGTATTGGCCTCTTCACCCCTCCAACTGAACTTTAGATTTGATTTCCATCCCTCATTGCATGTGTTAGAGTAGGGATCCCATTTCTGATTCGGTCTCCCTTGATACATTGCAGAAACTTCTTCAAATCAGCTTGGGCACGCACTTGAAATATGCATTACTGACCCATAAGTTTCACAACTTGGAGCAGCTAAATCCATGGATAGCTGTGGTTTATTGACATTTAGGTTCTTCAACTCAGCAGTAATAAGAGACAATTGGGATGTGACTTTACTTTCCAAAGAATCTACCTTTGATTCTAGGGTGTCCATTCTCCTATTATGAGCACTTGCATTTCCAACATCATGGACAGCCCTAGTTGTGACACTCCTTAATCTTTACCTTTAGCTTCATTAAATATCTATTTGGAAGCACCTTTAGGCCTTTAGTGACTTAGAGTAACCAAAGAGTGAAAAATAAAATTTTCAAGTTTAGGTTACTATTCACGTCACTATTCACAGATTTTTGGGCCAACTTTGAAAATTCATAACTAATTCTAGAAAA